>JALPQI010006382.1:0-57747 GCA_025490895.1 Thaumatotibia leucotreta
AATGCTGGCACATTTCATGCCCCGAATGGAAAAATATATAGAGGAGCTGTTAGAAAAACTTCGGAGCATCACAAATTATGGAGAAAAGCAATTACTTTTTTCAAAAATGCTAAGTTTATATCAAAAAAAAAACAAGGTGATAAAATTCGATTTGTAGAGACACAGATACCAACTACAAAAAATTTGATTAAAACTATTGAGGGAATGCAAACAATTTGGAAAATTCTTAGCGAAAAATATTCTTTAGACTGTATGTTGACAAGAAATTTTAACCAGGACCCAGTTGAAAACTTTTTTGGAAATATAAGGAGTTTAGGAGTTAGAAATAATTCGCCAACCTGCACTGCCTTTGAAGGCTCATTTAAATCTCTTCTATTAAATAATTTTAGCTCAAGCAATTAATGCAAACTGTGAAGAAGATTTTAATTGTTATTTACAGACATTAGACTTTTTTTTGGAAGAAAGGAAAAAAAAAGAAATTCAAATAAAACAGTCGGATATCCAAATAAGCGAATATCTTATGGAAACACTGACGTCTGAATCAATAAACACGGCCAATTCATCAACGCAGGCGCAATATGTTTGTGGCTGGGTCCTAACTAAATGTTTAAAAAAAAATTATTAAAAAATGCTCTTTATGTCGAGACACTCTGCTCACAAAGAATAAAAGCGGGAAAGGGACTCTCATGCAGGCTAAAGAATATACCAATAAGCGATGGCTTTGCTATCCGTCGGATGCATTAAACTATAGTTTTAGGGAAATTCAAGATATAACAGTCACATATTTAAAAACAAATTTAACAAAAACGAATATCAAAGAAAATATAATTAACTTAACCGATTCTTTTGTTGCCCTGCCCATAAATTGTGAAGAGCATAAAGCATCCTTTAAATCATTTTTTACTAAAACTGCAATTAATGTTTTAGTATGTAGTTGGTGTCGGTCTATAAATAGAATTTTATCGGGTAAGCAAACGTATACAGAGAACGACGATCCGTTAAAAAAAAGTGCTCAAATATATTATACCAATCATAAAAATAAGAAATAGATGTCATGCATACTCATGCATGACATCTATTTCGTGGTGGTGAAAGAAAGTGGGGTGTGCGTGTGGACCGAGGGACCACTTATATTTTAATGGTGGTTGGTATGATGGTGTTTGGTGAAAATTTAGTAGTAGTAGAGAATTATTTTGTAGAGAAATCCTGGAATTTGTAAAGAATTCACTAAAAAGTTATACAGCCAAACGTGTGGTCCCTCAGTTCATACCATAAAGTTAGAATCCGCGCTAGCGCTTAATAGAGAAAGGAAGCGTGTGAAAGGGAAGCCACCAGTCATATGACTATTACACGAGTGCAAAAGAGATAGGAAACAATCCCAAAAGCGTACCCACTTTTGAAGTGACATATCAGCCGTATCAGCCTTCTCGACGGAGACTGTTATTTAAAAGTGATTTTATATTTAATTCTAGTAAGAAGTAAATTTGCACAAATAATTAAACCCATATGGTATCGTGTAGTGTAAAGGATTGCCCTGTTACCCACCGAAGAAATGACGGCAGACACTCGTTTCACAAGTAAATATGATATGCCGGTTGATTGTTTTCAAACGATATTTTGTCGATTTAGTAGCATAAATCGTGTAAGTTTTCACTTTCTAGCATTCATTATTAGTTATCCTATCACTGTGCGCTAATAATTTATCACAATAGTTAATATTAAAGGATATTTTGTGTAAAAATATAAATTGTCACGCTACGCTAGAGCTTGACTAAATGTTGAACTACCAATATCGATATTCGTTCGATAAACATACCTAATCAGTCTATTACATTACAATGCCGTCAGAGTCCCAGATTTTAAATACGAATGTGTATTTAACAAACTTGAAGGACCTTACTATGTTTTTTGAGATTTTTTTGATAATATACGATTTTTATTATTTCTGTTAAGTTTAAGGGATACGCCAGATAATAAGTTCACACACGTTTGCAATTTGTAATTCGACACACTCAATTCACATTGTACTATAAAAGTTATAGCAAAAACGAAGGTAAAAAATACCATGTTGTCGATAAAACAGTCAGATATCGATAGACAATTGCTCTGTTGTAATAGGCAACCCTATTCCTGACCACACATAGACAAATTTGCGCATACACTTGCGTTTCGTTTTTGGTTACGCTTTTAATCGTTGTCGATCATTCTTTGTCATCTTAGTTCTGTGGTTCATACACTGAACCTTACACTTCTGGGCAAGTGTTTAATATGCTGGCTTATTTTAATGTTATAGATTTAGTAAAAACATATGTAAACGCATTCGTAATGACCGAAACGTAATTTGGCAATGATTATACACTAAAAAGTCTTCCTTTTGTTGTTCCCTGAGGGACCACATATAATAACTAATAAATCGGTACATTCGTACAAAAAATAAATGCATTTTTCTTTGCAAACATTAGTAAAAATCGCAAGGAAGATTGTAAAAGTTAAAGGAAAGCACAACTATTAATTAATTTCGCCAAATTTATATTTGTTTGTGGTCCCTCAGTTCACACACTATGAGTTAACAAAATAATCAAAATCTCCTAAAATATAAACATTATTAAAAGGTTTGTCGTACTGAGGTTTAGTTAAAAAGCTCGACTACATAAATATATATTTTAACGTGGATTGATGGCGTACAATATAAAATAAATTGCTTTTTAACATTTCCTTAGCAAAGCGTTCATTAGGGTGACCACACAATGAAAAGCGTTTACTAACGTGACGTGCCTCATTTTTAAATTAAACTTTTTAAATTTGCTTACTAATATCAAATGGACCAAGGAAAAACTGCATACAGCCAACTACATTTTAGATTCTGTAAGCAAAATTACGAAATTAAAAACAAACTAAGTTTATGGTATCAGGTTTGGTGCGGTAAAACATGTAGCTCGAATATACTTGTCCTGCGTATTATGTTTAAAAAATAAAAAGGCGGCAAATTAACTTGAATTTATGTGTTTGGTTTGTTATTGCCGTATTTGCAAATTAGCATTGTGTTGCAATGGATTTGTTATTTATACTCCTATTTTCCGGGTTGTTGATCTGGTAAGTACCTCCATTAAGCAGCATTATATTCTAATAGTATGGTTGGTCAGGTTTACCATCATTTGCTAAACAACTTTTCTGAAATAACTATTTAACAAACAACGATTCACAAACCTGTCATTTCCAATTTCCAATGAGCATTTTATCATTTTATAAATAACTTCCTACATGAAAAATTGTCCTACATATATTACTAGCTTTTACGCGCGACTTCTTCTGCGTTAAATATTTAGAAATAATATGTATATGCCTATGACCTTATTAAATTTCATCTAAATCCGTTTAGCGGTTTAAGCGTGAAGAGGTAACATAGGGATCGCTCACTAATATTTCAAGTTAGAGTGCGCGAGTGGCTTAATTTTCCTTAAATAACATTTTAAACTTAATACTTACGCGTGGAATGTGATACTAGCATGTGTGTTTGGGTCTGTTGATCTGTGGGAACACTTGAACACTGCGCACCCGACCATTTTTTCGTCATTACACAATTAAAAGCTGGAGCTGTGTCAACAATGACTGATCCGTGAGCACTGACAGGGGGGGTTCCGAATCCTGAACAATGTTCAGGATTGGAGTGGCTTCACTGTGGGGGCCGTGACATTCTATCTAGGCCAAATAAATCTATGGTGTGGTCACCCTAATGAACGCTTTGCTAAGGAAATGTTAAAAAACAATTTATTTTATATTGTACGCCATCAATCCACGTTAAAATATATATTTATGTAGTCAAGCTTTTTAACTAAACCTCAGTACGACAAACCTTTTAATAATGTTTATATTTTAGGAGATTTTGATTATTTTGTTAACTTATAGTGTGTGAACTGAGGGACCACAAACAAATACAAATTTGGCGTAATTAATTAATAGTTGTGCTTTCGTTTAACTTTTACAATCTTCCTTGCGATTTTTACTAATGTTTGCAAAGAAAAATGCATTTATTTTTTGTACGAATGTACCGATTTATTAGTTATTATATGTGGTCCCTCAGGGACCAACAAAAGGAAGACTTTTTAGTGTATAATCATTGCCAAATTACGTTTCGGTCATTACGAATGCGTTTACATATGTTTTTACTAAATCTATAACATTAAAATAAGCCAGCATATTAAACACTTGCCCAGAAGTGTAAGGTTCAGTGTGTGAACTGAGGGACCACACGTTTGGCTGTATAACTTTTTAGTGAATTCTTTACAAATTCCAGGATTTCTCTACAAAATAATTCTCTACTACTACTAAATTTTCACCAAACACCATCATACCAACCACCATTAAAATATAAGTGGTCCCTCAGTCCACACGCACACAAAGTGGGAATAAAATTATTCACTACACCTTCTCAGAAATTAGAAGGTTTGGTCAATTTTCCGTACTTTGAAAGCCATTTTCTCCTAACAGGTTGAGTTTGGGCAGTTAAAAACAATACGTGTCCATTATTTTAGACTACTCTTACCTACCTACCTTAATGTTTGACATTACGAAGCACATGAAAGCGTGTCTTTCATAGTACGATTTTTTTGTGTGTGATATCGTCTTTTTCTCAAAACGTAAATTTTCTTGTAGTATTTGTCCGAAATATTTTTTATTACTCAGGAGGATTGGGTTAGTTGTGTCTAATCCAGATGCTTCAAGTCAAGTTTCTAGGATGAAATGTGTACCTTATTAAAGCAGTAATTAGACACGTATGTTTTTTATATAAAAATGTAATATAATAAAATTATAGCCAAGTAAAGTTGTATTTATAATAAATGATACACCCTTTATATTGTAGAAACCCAATTTAAGCATTTTTTAATGACACTCTTTTCATAAACATACTTAAGGAGTGAACATAGTTAAGAGAAAAGTTCAAACTGGAAAATCTGGAAATAAGCCCTTTTGAAAAGCAAAAGGGCTTATTTCCAGATTTTCCAGTTAGAACTTTTTTTGGGAAATTGAGAAAAACATAAATCCACGGTTTCCATTTCGATATTCCTACTGTGATTTTGATATAGTACCTACTTAAGTAAGTTGATATAAATGTTATGATGACACTAAATATATTGCTTTATCAACTTAATTATTAAGTTAATATACCATAACTATCAGAATTAAGCCCTTTTGACGCGAAACTTTTAGAATTAAGCCGTTTTGTTGCGGCCTTGCGAGCTTATCCAATAATACACAAGCTGTTTTACAAAAAGTACTTAATAAGTAACTATACATGTCGAGCAATGATATAATAAGTAAAGATATGTTACACCGGCTCTAAAAGTGAAGCGCTCAGATTGTGATAATTCTAACAATCGTTCTTAGTCCTACCCAGACCACCGAGAGGTGTGTACCACTGCCGAGTTCTCGCAAATCACATGAACTGCGCCCTAAAATGTCATTTTATGTTATACAATAGTGAAAACCACAAAATAAAATGCAAAAATGCCCTTAGCATCACACATCATGCGCAATTAAACTGAATTACATATTTTTTCTATTTTATTATATTTATTGAAAATAAATAGGACGCCATTTTGACGTTTTTGACTGACTTAGAGAAAAAGACAAGTTTATGCTGTTTAAGAACGAGAGTAACAAAGATAAAACAATGTTTATCAATAAAAGAATGCACGCGCGATTGTCAAATGCTAGTTGTCTCTTTTTTATTTATTAAATACGAGTATATGTATTTTGCCATCTCTTTTACGCATTTTGAAGTATGAAGATAGGCGTATGTCAACTGTCAATAAATTGTAGGTGTATGATGTGAAGTATTTATTTCGCTCATTTTGTTAGAGTATAACGTATCTTTACTTATATATCATTGGTCGCTAGCAGATTCAGTCATAGGTTATGGCCTGTCCAGTTATGAGTTATGGGAGAACATACAAATCATATTTAAATAAAATTTTAATGTTACAATTAAGACTATTAAAAACCATTGTGCCTTTGAAAATAAAATACCAGTACAGATACAACTATGAGAGCCTATTCAAATATTGCTAGTCTTTGGTGTCTCAATATAGCAGTAAAATATCTGTTCTGACAAAAAGATGTAGACACGGAAACCTGCGCAAATTAAATCATCTTCCAACATACGTAGTGCTAACTTGTACTAACGAATATGGCAAGAGAGTATGGACAAGTGCATTACCTCGGACCTTGAATAGGCTTCCATTAGTTTCAACTTTTAATAAAACTCGTAAACATATTGTAAGGCTCTTTAAGAAAGTGCTTATTAAAAGACTGCATTAGAACTTAAATATTATCCGACTATATTAAATATGTCAGATAGATAATGCATGTTATTCTGTAAAGTAAAATTATTGTTGAAATGAACATTAAGTGCCTCACTAATTAAATAAATAAATAACCATCTAGTAAGACCTAACTCACCTAAAATCTAAATAATTATTAGATTAGAGTTATGTGTACCTACCTAAAAAATTGTAAATATACCTTTGTGTGAAATAAACAGTTTATTTTTTTTTTAAATAAGTTATCATAATAAAATATACACTATACAGCTGTATTTACTTCTATAATTTGCCATTTATATTAAACTATTTAAGTAGCTCCAATTATATGAGTAACACATTAATTATTAACTTATTGATCTACCCTGACCTATTTATAATTTATAATAATATGATGTACTTGGTTTTGTAACCACTATAAATGTGCAGACAATAAATAAAATATCAACTGCAACAGATTTTTTACTCTTACGACTAGCATTATTTAATTCGAATTATTATTTTGTTTTTGAAGGATTTCGTAGTCACCTGCAATTAGATGTATTATTTTTCCATTTTATTGCCAATAACAAAATGAAAAAGTGATCCTATTAGAGGCAATAAAGTGAAAAAATAAACGCATCTCATTGTAGGTGACTACGAAATCCTTCAAAAACAAAATAACAATTATATGTAAGCATGTGTGCCTGCCTGCACACAAACGTAAGGTTTAGTACACCAATAAAACGCTTGGGGCGCTTACGTCAACGTGCATCCACTTTTACTCGCGAGATGGCTCTCTTTTTCTAATACTATTATTATACTCTTTGTTTTTGTCTGCTACATTGATTTGACGGATTGGTTTTTTTATATGGTCGAGGGAGGTGGACAATGAAGGGTTAGTGGGCGGTTTTGGGGCGGTTTGAAAGCCACTCAACCTACGAAGGTTGTCAAGGTTGTGTAGTGTGTACGACCCCAACACAGACAATTTTTATTTTTGTGTATGTTGCCTAGCCTGTCAATTAGTCTCAGTGGTAAATGATTTCTTTTCTTGTCTGTGGCACTATCACAACCATAGACATAGAATATTATTCCCTATATTTTATCTGCGATCATCCAATCCATTTTTTTATTCATTTCTCATCTGTGGTTTTGTAATGGCGACAAACGCATGTATCGTGTAGAATTGCGAGTTTTCAAGGTGCTATTTAAGTAATTCGTGCTAATTAATTAGTTAATTGTCCTTCGTGTAGTTATCCCTGCCTTGCCCATTGCTGTATTGTATATTTGCCGAAGCCAAGTTAGTGCCATGTCGTCCGACAACATCGAAAAGTTGTACCAAAACTATGGTATTTTAGCCGACGCCAAAGAAGACATCTCTAAAGTAAGCCTTAATTTTCTTATATTTGTAGAATGATGTGTTTAAATTTCTATAATTAATCTATATTTTGTATTGTTTTAGCATGAAAAGGAGTACACGGAAATTTTAGCCGCTGTGAAAGGTTCAGATAAAGAGAAACGACTAGCGTCCCAATTCATTGCAAAATTTTTCAATAGCTTTCCTAACCTCGCAGAGCAAGCTATAGAAGCTCAATTTGACCTTTGTGAAGACGATGATGTGGCTGTAAGTAATCGTAACGTAAAATAATATTATAAAATAGTTTTTTTTATAAAGTGTAAACCGCACTACTCGCAATATAACTTAAATTTTAAACGCCATGTATTGATATACAAATACCGTTTCAAAGAAATAAACGGAAATAATTAACAATTGCTACATACAAATTTTCATAAGTAGCTATTTTTGCTCTGTAAATTTTATATTTCAATAACAAATTCTTAAATATTGAAACTTTACAGATACGCAAACAGGCCATCAAAGATTTGCCCTCTCTTTGCAAAGACAACAAGGATCATACACAAAGAATTGCCGATATATTGGCACAACTACTTCAATCTGATGATGCTACAGAGATTAACATTGTTCACAACTCTTTGGTAACTATAGTCAAGAGCGACCCAAAAGGTGCCTTAGTGGGACTATTTTCTCAAATACATCAGAACACAGAAGCAGAGGTGGTAAATGAAATTGTTAGGGAGAGATGCATCAAGTTTTTAGCCACTAAAGTTAAACAACTTGGAAGGGAGGTCATAAACAAGGAAGTTGAAGAAATTATAATTACAGAATGCAAGAAAATTCTAGAGGTATGTTTGAGTATTATTAAGAAAAATTAATACTTTGTAATATTTTATTGACCAGCTCCATGCTGGGTTACCAGCATTCCATGACAATTTCCTTGAGATTCTAATAATTTTCAATTTTATTTTAGGATGTTGTGGCAGAAGAGTTTGAACACATAATGGAACTCTTAACATGGTCAAGACTTGGTAAAACCCCTGCAGGCAAGAAGGAGCTGGTACAAATAGTGGCAGCATTAGCATTTTCTCCTGATGATTGGCACCCTGAAGATTCAGAGCATGTGGAAAGAATTATACAATGCACACAGCATGCCTTGCCCCTATTTTCCGTAAGTCCATCTTTATGGTCCATCTCCAGGGCACAGTGTTGTGATATTATCACTGAGATGTTGTTTTTTTCATTTTAAATTTTTCAAATGTATATTCTTTATCCATCATCAGCAATCAATTAAGAGTCTGTCCATACTACTTTCAGCTGCATTCTCATAATAGAAAAAAATTGTTACCAGTATTAAGATGAAATAAGCAGTATCAAATTACTCCCATTTAACATTTAAAAACAAACTTATAGAAATTGCAGATCAGTCAATGGGTATTCAATGTGTACCTATCACAACATGCTAAGCTCTTGCAGTATTTTCATGCTAGCAGCTTGGATTTTAATATAAAAGTGTACAACTTGATATCTCTCTGATTCCAAAACACAGATAATAAGATCAGCAGGATATAGTTATGTAAAAGGGAACCAACTCACATGAATCTTTATTCACCTTAAATCATAACAATCAAGTCAATCTTTAAAATCACAAATTTGTGTGGATTGAGTTCCATTTTTGCATCCATTCATCTAACATTGAACAACAAAATGCAATAAATAAATTCATTCTGTATTCATACATTTTTTACTTATTATGTTATGATTGTCTTTACAGCCTCAAGTGGATTCAACCCAGTTTGTAAACTTCTTCTGTGAATATGTGCTGCCAAAGTGGAATGAAATAGCTTCACCTGAAGGAGGATCAGACTACAAGCTAGAATTATTGAAAATATTTGCTGAAATAACTGAACATTGTGGTGAACTGGAGAAGCCCCAAGAAAAGATTGATGCTGTTTATGATTTGCTCATTGTAAGTACCACTAAAACAGTCTCTATTTCATGAATTTGTATGGGAAACTATAACATTTTTTTAGATTTACAAGTGTATGGGAGGGATGACCCTTCATTTATGCTTTACCAATTTCACACTTCCTGCAGCTTCAAAAACTTAAATGCTTAACCCTTAGGTGCATACAGTATCATGAATGATACGACCGAAATGACACATGTCGAAATAAGTAATCAATTGCAACTGACACACTGAGAATTAAAATGTGTGATACCATATGCACCTAAGGGTTAATACTTATTATAAAAAAAGAACAAATATGGTTTACTTATCAAATAACAAAATGGGAGGGTGCCCCATAGGAAATTGCAATCGGGAGAACAAAGAGCTCCTTTATTGGTTTGAACACCCTACAAAATTGCAAAAATAAGAAGCACCCTAATACTTATCTATTTAAATTAATTGAATAGTTGTTAAGAATACAAGTACAATGTTTAAAGACATGTGCTCGCCTGAAAAGGAAAAAAAATATGCTCAACAGCAAGAAAAGCTGGTATAACAATTATGTGTATAACTTTTTGAAAGAATAACTTGTTTTTTTCAATTGGCTTTAACACCTGATATTTTGATTTATAGAAATACTTGCCTGAAGCCCCAGTGGGAGAGGAAGAAAATACTACTGAAAAAACAGAAACAACTGAGAAATCAGAAAATACTGAGACTAAATCTGAAGACAACAAGTCTGTTCCGTCACTGCAATTCTCTCATGTGGAGTGTGCCTTGTTTGCCCTTCACTCTCTTTGTCGGAAAGCTCCAGAGGCATTAAGTGCTGATGTGGCAAGATTGAAGGCACTTCGTCTGCGTCTTCAATATACTGCACGACTAACTCAAGGATACATAAAAAAACTAAAGGAAGTTACAAAGGTACAGAAAATATTTTTTTTATAATGCCATCACACTAGTATAGCTATAATTTCTTAGTTTATTTTATTCATTTTAATGTTCTATTCCAGGATAAGAAGGTAGATGACGCTAATTCTGAAGAAAATAAGCTCAAGATTGTAGCATTGAAGACTACTTCAAATATTAACACGTTAATCCGCGACATATTCCGGTCTCCACCTAGCTTCAAGAGCAGAGTACAACTTTCATTCATGTCTAAAAAGACTGAAAAAGAGGTAATACATTAGTAGAAACTAATAATAAAATTGTTGATATTCACTACTTCTGTACTGTATGTGTAAAAATAGGAGGGTTGATTGCAAGTTAAAGGCTTGAATGAAAAAAATGTACGTGACGTGTTTATCTTACGAAGTTACCATTTTGTATGACAGACTTTAGTAACACTATTGAAACGATCGATATTTTTGTCTTGATTACACCCTTCACTATGTATTTGCGATTGACCCAGACTTAAAATTCTCGACAGTTTTGACGTCATGTCCGTGGCACCTAGAAATCACCTTGTTGGAAACATAACTCAAGTAAACAAATAAATGCGTAATTCTGATCTCCTGTGTGTATTAGGGTTTAGGGTGCTTCTTATTTTTGCAATTTTGTAGGATGCTCTCCCGATTGCAAAATTCTATGGGGCACGCACCCTCTCATTTTGTTCACATTGCACCCTGTCACTGGAGAGCAAAGAGCTCCTTTATTGGTTCGAACATCCTATAAAATTGCAAAAATAAGAAGCACCCTAGGGTGTATAGAGCTAAATTCACCTTGTCTTGCCACAAAAACGAAGATACTTATATTAATTACATGTTATGCAAGATTTATTTTTACTTGTTTCAGGAAAGACAGTCCGATAATTCAACATCAGACAAGCAGTCACCGCCGAAAAGACACAGACCAATTACGTTTGATAATGGTGAAGAGAAATCCTCCCCAGAAAAGCGGGCGCGCAGCGGCGAACGAAACCAAAAGATGTATACTCCACCCTCCGGCAAATATAGCTCCAGACTTAACAACAGTGGACGGTTCCAAGGACCCACGGGCAGAGGCAGGGGAGGGGGCTATGGCAGACGCGATTTCAGAAACAATGGCGCACCCTTCCGAAGGCGCAGCAATTACTAAAACCAAATTACTGATTATCTTGTGTGGGAGAGTGACGAATTTTTTATATATTCAGTATAAACATCTTATGCAGCCCACCAAAAATAAGGATAGTTTGTTTTGACAAACATTTATCCAACATTGACATTTTGACACATCAAATTATATATATTTTTATTGCCAGAAATATGGCATACTCCCAGTAGACGGTTACAGAAACGAGAATTTCTGCTTCCATGTTTACAGTTCACGCATGTGGTTGTTTAGGGTTGTCTTCCTTTAATAGTGAGCAGCTTTATTCTCTACTTTGTACAGGGGGCGTTACATCAGCCGGATGCTGCTTTTTCTTACAGGAGGATTTAGATGTCTAGTTGCAGCTTGAAATTCGTTCTCTAGTGTTGTTTCAGTTCAAAACGTTTGGAAAGCAGACAACGATTAGAACGGTATGTAATGGAAGTTAATTTAGCCTTAAACTGATATTCATCGTCATAGAGCTGCTATGGAGACTAGCTGAGTCATGGAGGTATCTGTATTTCTGTAAGTATTATCTTATTATGCACATTCATATTTACTTTATCTAGAAGAGATGATCGACTTGCACGAGCTGTAAGTATGTAATATAGTTTTACTACTTTTATTCACATTTTGGATTTCAGTTGGAATTTCACTAGTTTAAATAGCTAACGAACGTTTCTCGAGTTTGGCAGTCTGCAATATTTTAAGTTGATTTATCAAGAAGGCAAAAAATGCCTCAATGCATCTACTTAATGCAATATTCTTGAAAATTCAGTGATATCAATAAATAAATGCGAGCTGCACTAATGGTTATCTTAAATTTAATATTATGATTAAAAATAAGTCAAATTCCAACTGTCCAACCTAGAGTATAAGTCTTAGTTTTAGAACTCTCGATTCTTGAATAATTAACTGCTACCTGCTGCAGACATTGGAGAACTTCTTTTGGATCAAAGAGGTATATGGGGTGGATTATTTCAGAATAATAAACATCTTTTCTAAATTGACTTGTTTTATTTATCAAATTCCTTTGATCTTATCAGACCTGAGAGAATTGCAAGCGATTGCTATAAAAAACTCGCACGCAGAACACATGTTAAGTCTTCGCCTCCTTACAAAACTGGCTTGAAATCGCTAGTTTAATAAGAATAATAAGACTATCCTATCTTGGAAATACATTATTAACTACAAAAGTTGAAATGAACATCTTTACACAAATATCTTACAAATATAGTATAGGGTAAATTGCTAGTAATTGGACACCTTACATAAAAATGAACTCTATGCTATGTGCTTATAGTTAGAATTTATTTTAAAACGATGTGTCATGTCAATGTCAATCACTCCCTCTTCCAAAATGAAGTATTTTATTTTTATATAAGGTGGTCAGTTACTGGCACAGACAACATAACCTAAAGACGTAGCTTTAGACAATTATTTCATTTAAACCGATGCTGCCAAAAATGCTGAGGTGCGGGCGGCGTAACATGAGTGAACTGTCTTGTGATTCGTCGTTTCAAGGTCAATGAGGCGTAAAACAAAAATGTCGGCCGGTCGCTAGTGATTTCCGAATGTCGATAAAAGTATCGATGGTTACAATGTCTATCGCTTTCACTATTCGATATTTGTCAGTGACTTACCGACAAAACCGTAAATCCATATCCGTACTAATGCATGCCATAAATGCGAAAGTATGTCTGTCAGCTTACTGAGTCTACACGCTTAAATCGCTGAACCAATTTAGATGTAATTTTGAATGGAGATTATTTAACCCATTCAGCGCTAATCACGCAGCGTATGCGTGATTTTGCAACGCCGCTTAGCCACTGATCACGCACGTGTTGCGTTATTTTGTTTAGTCGTTTATCTCCATCATTTTTAAACTTATGGACTTAATATTGTCCATTTGACATAGTTAAAACATGAGGCTAAAATACCTTATACATATGTATAGTATATTATTCCTGTATTCTACTTTTTATAAACGCTAAACAAAAAATAGCGAATACTGGTTTTCGTAAATATTTTTTCATTATCTAAAAACTGTAATGAAATGTAAATAAATATTAAAATGCAATATTACCATTTCCAGACAAAATATTATTATTTATGGTACTTTTGAGAATCACGCCAACGTGTTGTGATTCAGTGGGCGAAGCGTGTTGCATTTTGAGCTCTACTAGAATAACGGAACTCAAAAAATATACATATTTAATATGGACCTTAGCCCGCGCATGTACGGTTTATTTTGGCGTGATTCAAAATGGTGTTTATATTCTTTGTAAGATTATAACGACTTTACAGGGGTAATGGATGGCGGTATGCAGAATTTGTTTCTAACCAGCTAAATAACATGTATGTTATACCGAAATATTTAAGTTCGTAAATAATATAAGGAATATGCGTAATAAGGTATACAAATGTTTGTTGGTTTTTGAGTTTTAGTGAAAAGACAGATCTAGTGCATTTATTTGGATGTACACGTACAGGTACTATAAAAATACTTCAAATAAAGTTTTTATACTTGGAAAACGGAAACTTTTTTAGCGTACATTATTTACTAATACATATACACAAGGTTATGTAGGTAGGTACAGTGAAAAGGACCGGGTTAGAAAAAATGTAATAAATAAAAGTACCGATGTAATTGCATTTGTTTGACGATACAAATATAGATGTAAGCTTCAGTCGATAAACACACCCAAATGTCCTTATCTGTATGAAAACAAAATAGATACAATGGATGGCGGTGACTTTGTTGACGGCGTAAATTTAAAGATAGAAATTTGCGGCGACTTCAATGGCGAATAAATGGAATTTACACAAAAGATCCTTATCAGTTTAACCTTCCGATGTAGGCAGTTAAAGTTGACAACTGGTACCTGAATGAACCAAGACAATGGAAACAATGGATGGCGGCTACTTCTAATGACGATGCCCCTTTCAACAGATAAATGAAATTCACACGCAAAAGTTTTTATCGGCATAACCTAACGATTTCGGTAGTCTAAGTTGACATCTGGCATGTATAAAGACAGTGGCGTCAATGGATGGCGGCGACTTTGATGATGACGTCCAATACGTCCATTCATTTGAAAGTTTCAAAGGTCGGAATACCGATACCATTAATAGTGACTCAATACGCGGTTTAGGGCTTAATACAGATATATAGATTAGTCTTGGCTCGTCCTATGACTATTGCGCATATTTGTTTCGTGATCTTGTGTGTCGTGTGTATTGTCATTCTCTTTTGACCTGACTGTCGATTTTCTGACCCCGAACCTGCATTTACCTACTGACCTGGCTATGAACACTGATAACCCGAACACGCTTTCCACGATTGACTTGGCTGTGAACTCTTTATCTCCAACTGCACTTGAAATGAACGACTCAATTTTGAACTTGGTCACCGATTTGACTGCTCTAGGATTGGAGCTCACTGATGAAGAAAATTTATCAGGATATAATAGTGAGTATCATAATTATGGCCTTAAAACATTAAAAATAGCATTACAACCTTTCACCAAAGTAACTGTTTCTGTAGCCTAATAGTTAATTAGCTGATAACGCCTCAAAGGCAATGAAGTCCTCCATTTGGAATTGTTCAATTCAGAAAAAAAGGCAAATGAATAATATAAATAATACAATATCGTAAAATGTCTTCGGGATTCCTTCTTTTCGCAGTCGAATTATCATGAAAACTGCGTAAATATGGAGTAATCCAACTAGGTTAATTAAAGAATTCTGAATCTTCGACAAACAGTATACATAATAATATATTAACTACAAGCTCAGTGCAGTTTTTTGTAACAAAAAAATATTTTTTTTATTAGATGGTGCGATAATAATGTTCAACTTTACTTTAAGGTTAAGTGAAAGTTATGTTTTAAAGGTAGGCGTAGCGTGGGTAGGCCCCCCACAAGGTGACCGATGACCTGGTGATGGTCGCAGGAGTCCGCTGGATGCTGGTGGCGCAGGACCGGTCATTGTGGCAATCTTTGGGGGAGGCCTATGTTCAGCAGTGGACGTCTTTCGGCTGATATGATGATGATGATGATGATGTTTTAAATGTGTGAAAGTGAATACATTATGAATAAATGCTGTTAGCAAATTTATACTTATTTATTTCATTTCCTAAGTACCTAGACAGGTTATTTGATTAGCGCTGTCGGAGCTTTTAAGGGCTTAAACTACAATCAATTTCATCGATAAATTACCATACATTTTCTTTTTTGTGCTGACGATAATTAAATGGCGGCAATTTTAAAATTTCAAACAAGCGAATGCGAGTGCACGTGGTATTTCTAGAATTGTACGTTTGTTATCGGTCCTATCTTTGCAAAAAAATCTCGTTAGAGAGCTCATCAGATAAGCAAACTAATAAAGCTAATCATTTGACTCTACTATTTCAACAACAAGGCCAATTTTTTTTTTAAATTAAAGATAGTAACTAATTTACCTTCATTTATCAATTAATTTAATTAGGCATGAAAACTAGGTCATTAAGATAAGTTTTTGGTGTTGTTATTGGCTAGTACAGGATGTTAGCTAAAAAATAACACGATTATTACAGTTATACCTTAAGTACATTAGGAATTACAAGTGCTCAAACATGCACCAAGGTATACTCAGGTATACTCAGGTACTCAAGGTATGCAACAGGTACTCTCCAACAGCTGCATTAGCGTTCCCGTTGCAAAATCCATAAACAAATGATTGTCAGCAGTGTACTGACTAGTGAAGTGGCAGCCTTCCTTCCTTCCAGTGCATGTTTGAGGACTTGGAATGCCTAAAGTACTTAAGGTGTAACTAATTATGGTGTCATTTTTTAGCTAACATCCTATACTAACAAATAACAACACCAAAAACCTATTTTAACGACCTAGTTTTCATGAAAATTAAATTAATTGAAAAATTAAGGTGAATTTGTTAATATTTTTAATAAAAACAATTTTTTTGCCTTGTTGTGGAAATAGTAGAGTCAAATGATTAGCTTTATTAGTTTTCTTATCTAATGACTTCACTAACGACATTTTTTTGCAAGGATAGGACCGATAACAAACGTATAATTCCATAAATACCACGTGCACCCGTATTTGTCTGTTTGAAATTTTTAAATTGCCGCCATTTAATTAACGTTGGCATAAAAAAAATATAGTTTATCGATGAAATTGGTTGTAGTTTAAGCCCTTAAAAGCTACGACACCGCTAACCAAACATCCTGTATTAAGTTAACTACATCACAAGTGAAATTGTGTTGACCATTTATACTCTGAGAGGTAGGTACTTAATTTATGTTGGTTATAATAAGGAACTTTTTTGTGAGTACCAACCCCGATATCACAAAAATAAATCATTTGTTAAGTATAAATTGTGCAGATATGATTGAAACTTATAAAACAGCAGTCATTGTTTCGCGATGACAACTTAGAGTGTAAATAGCAAATAAAATTTCACCCCGTCATATATTTATTTCAACAAATAAATATTCAGATATTTATTTCAACAAATAACAATAGTTTATTAAATAATTTAATTGGTTGAAGTAATTTCCGGCATAACGCCATCCAATATGTACAACATCACGGGCGCGCGATACTGTGCGCCGCCGAGCCACTGAGTAACGCCACATGTGCGTGACTCTGCAATGGCAAGTTTGAATGTATGGTAGCGCGCCGTACTTGGATCGAGAGTTCGAGCGTCGCCCTGAATGGGAAGACCCTGGAAAGGACATACGATATCCATTCATCATCATCATTATCATCATCATCCCCGCAGATGAAGATATATTATGCTTCTACCCGCAACTTCTGGTGTGACAAATAAAATGCATTTTATATAAAATAAATATTTGTACTGTCTGTCTGCTGTGTCTTCATCTTCACATTTAAACCTGTTTAGATGAAATTTGGAATGGAGATAGTTTAAGACCCGGGAAAGGCCAAAGGATAGTTATTTTATCATCATCATCCACGCAGACAAAGTTGCGGTCAAATATTAATATCACAATATATCTTTTCTGAGACAATAAATAAAACAATTTTATAAAATATACTTTTATTTGTACAATCATTAACTCGTAGTTACAAAGTTACCAAAAAACTACCATTAAAATACGTTGTATATAAAATTCGTCTATTATTCGTTTTTGTTCATTTGAAATATTCCGGTTTAAAGTGTCGAGAACATATCACACTGCTAGGAGCAGGAAACCAATCATGTGACCGTTTTGTAGCATTCCTCCACATTTCTTTCATGTTTGGGCATTTAGAGAAGATACACAATATTATTTAACATAATAGTATTTTTGAAAATTATACTTCTACACTTTACACTAAACCAGAATTTATTTGAGGATAATTGAATATAATCGTAATATTTTATCGATAGTAAACAGACTGCAGGCATAGACATCACTAGTTCGGATACGGAGACTCCACCGCAGAGTCTGTTGCTTGATACGATTGAGAATAAAGATTTTAATTTATCTTTAGTTACCTTATCGATAGTAAACAAACATACTCTACGGTCATCCCTAGTTCAGACGGCCTACCTGCTCGTTACGCTAGACAAGGAGGGAGTTATACTTCGTGCAAAGTATTAGAAAGAGACTTTGTAAAAAGACATCAACGAGTGCACTAGATTTTATGCTTAAACTATTTTTAATTTTAATTGAAATTTATAAAAAATTGCTCACTTGTGAAACGAAATACCATCTTTTTGCACACTAGATGTTTTTTGTATTCTTGCCACACAATTTCACGCAACAGTAATGCATTTTGCATGACGTAAATCACGTTAAAACTTTCGTAATTATCTCATGAACGCCAGCCGCAGACTGAAGTCAGCAATGGAGGCGTGGCTCTAATATGGAGTGAATTCACCGTATGCGTGACAGAGGGGGTCGCCCGGCTATGTTACGTCTTGAGGTTATGTTGTCTGTGGTTACTGGCAATTTACCCTAGTTGGAATTTTATTATATGAACCAAGCCACTTGAAAACTTACGCGGTTGTAAAAACAATTTTTTTTTTAACGCTACCGCTAATGAAAAATCATACTGTGTAGTAATCACTTTATTGAACACATATACGTTACAACACAGTTGTAAAGAAATGTAGGTACAGTCACGTCTAATAATATAAATACTCTTAAAGTTAAAGAGATTATCATGTTTACATTTCCATACTGTAATGAAATGTCAAAGACAGAAAATGATACTAGATATAATTTAAATCTGACCATGTACAAGCTGTGTACATATAATTATAGTAATAAGTTTAGGCTAATTGACATTAACAATTATGTTAATAAAAACAAGTATTATTTTCCTATTATTTCTATGCCTAAAGGTAAGTTTTACCTTTCTAATTATTGTAAGAGACAAATAGCTCTGTCGCTATCCTATTGTTTTGATATATCTGCCAAAAATTTGGCAAATAACTGTGCTCCTATTGAGCAATCAATTATGAACTCGGAATTGGTTCCAATTTTAACCAATAATTTAAATTAAATGATAAGACAAAAGAGTGCCATATCTCTGGCAAATTAGTCTCTAATAAATTAATTGAAAATTGTAATAATAATAGAAAACTCATCCACCTGGTTCATCAAAATATTCAGTGTATTAGAGGAAAAGATTTGCAGATTGAACTTTTTTTAAATGAATTTAATATTGATATTCTATGTATAACTGAACATTGGTTAAAAAGTAATGAAGTGGTGCCTCAGTTTAATAATCACCAGGTGGCTAGTTCGTTTAACAGACTTAGTTCCATACATGGTGGGTCATTAATTATTTTAAATAAACAATTAAAATTTAAGGAACGTAAGGACATTGTTTCTCTGTCTGTTGAACGGACTATAGAATTGAGTGCTATTGAATTAGATAAATTTATTGTTGTATGTGTGTACAGGCCGCCTTTAAGTAATTTTGAGCAATTTGAAAGTGTAATGGAATCTGTGCTTCATAAAATATCAGTTTGCGGTAAGAAGTTACTTATATGCGGCGACTTTAATGTAAACCTTTTAGAAAATTCAACAACAAGTACAAGATTGTTGAATCTATTTAAGTCTTCTAAACTCAACCACATTTTTATGGAGCCTACTCGTATCAGTGCAACTAGTGCGACTTGTATTGATAACATTTTTACTGATATTTTTCCTGTTAATAAAAAAGTAATCAGTAATTTAGAGTCAGATCATTTAGGTCAATTAATAACGTTTGAGACCATCAGGAAAAATAACATTAGAAAACAAATTACTTTTGTGCCAGTAACCACAAGCCGTGTTGAACGAATGAAAGAAAGTTTAGTGCAGACGCTACCTACTCTGTCTTCCAACATTAACTCCAATGACATGTATAATTCATTCTTTCACATTTTTATAAAACATTACAACAAAATATTCACTTCCAAAAATATTGTGGTTGGTGGTGCATCTGCTTTTAGTGAGTGGGCAACTGCGGACTTGTATGAACGTAGACGAGCACTGTATGCATTGTATGAGGAACGGCGGTTTAATACGAGTGATGAATTTAAAGAACACGTCAAACAATATTCTAAGAAATTTAAGATTGATTGTAATAAAGCTAAGCGCCATCATTAAATCAACCTGGAAAGTGATTAATGCGGAGACTGGTCGATCAAAGCACAGATTCCAAGATCCTAAATTAAAAATTAATGGCAAAATTATAGAGTCAAGTTTAGAAGTAGCAACAGAATTTGAGCACTTTTTCACCGATATACCAGTCTCCATAACTAAGGATTTAAATTCATCACCCTCGGCTGCCACTATATTATTAAGAGATAACGTCCCTATGTGTAGTAACGACTTTAATTTTGAACATATTCAAATCTCAGATGTAATAAAGGCATTTAAATCCATCAATGTCAAAAAAACTTCTGACCTCTGGGGAGTCTCTGTCCATGTCGTCAAATCCCTTATTGAAATCGTAGCACCTGAATTGGTAGTAATATTTAATCAATGTGTTGATTGTGGTGAGTTTCCTGATCTTATGAAACATAGTAAAGTAACTCCTTTATTCAAATCCGGTAGCACTTCTGACCCCACTAATTTTAGACCTATATCTGTGCTACCAACGTTCAGCAAAATCTTTGAAAAAATAGTTTTATCGCAATTAACTAAGCACTTTAACGTAAACAATTTAATGCATAACAAGCAATTTGGTTTTACTCGGGGGCGCTCAACATCCGACGCTGGTGTCGAATTAATTAAACAAATATTTGATGCCTGGGAGGAATCACGAGATGCTTTAGGTATCTTCTGTGATTTGTCCAAGGCCTTCGACTGCGTTTGTCATGAAACATTGATCAGGAAGCTAGACCATTATGGAGTTAAAGGATTAGCGTTAAATTTACTGGAATCTTATTTACGCGGTAGAATACAAAGGGTTGATGTGAATGGACAGCGATCACCGGGGTCATTGGTCTCCACGGGTGTACCACAGGGATCTATATTGGGGCCTTTCCTTTTCCTTATCTACATAAATGACTTGCCACATCTCATAGAGACCCACCATGACATAGTATTGTTTGCTGACGACACCTCACTTATTTTTAAAGTCAAACGACAGCAACAAGCTGGGAATGATGTAAACAATGCTATTTCGAAAGTAGTAAACTGGTTTAATATGAATAACTTAATGTTGAATGAGAAAAAAACTAAATGTATTAAATTTGTTACAAGTAACGTAAAACATCAACAGGCTAGTATATTTGTGAAAGGTGAGGAATTGGAAATAGTTGAAAGTACAGTCTTTCTTGGTATAACACTAGACTCTAAGCTTCAGTGGGGTCCTCACATATCTAATCTCTCGAATAAACTGAGTTCTGCAGCTTTTGCAGTGAGCAAGATCCGTCAATTAACTGACGTCGATACAGCTCGGTTAGTATATTTTAGTTATTTTCATAGCATTATGTCGTATGGCATTTTATTATGGGGCAGTGCTGCCAATTCAGAGACTAACACTATTTTTGTTCTGCAGAAGAGGGCTATTCGAGCGATATATAAAATGAGCCCTAGAGACTCACTTAGAGATAAGTTTAAGGTTATTAATATAATGACATTGTATTCTCAATACATCTATGAGAATATTATGTATGTACATAAAAATATTATGAATTTTAGGAAAAACTGTGACATACATAATATTAATACTAGAAACAAACATAAGCTCGCAGTACCCGCCACTCGGCTCCATAAAATTAGGAAATCATTCATGGGTAATTGTGTAAGATTTTATAATAAACTTCCAGTAAATGTTACTGAATTTTCAGTCAACAAATTTAAGCATTTTGTAAAGCGTAAACTTATATCTAAAGCTTATTATAGTACACAAGACTACATGAATGATAAAACACCGTGGGAGTAATTTAGGATTTAATTATTAGTTTGTTAAAGTCATGACATTCAATTACGATAATTTACGCTTGGAGACCCTATACATCTCCAAACGTGCATTATATAATGTTATTATTATATACCTATTCGGAGAGAAACCTTACTTCTCTATAAATTATTACTTATAAATGTTGTGACTTTTAGAGACTTTACATCTCTTGTTATTATTATTATATTTCAATTTATTTAAAATCAATTTTATGTATTTTTTTTAATGCATGTTAGTTGTAAGATGTACCATCATTGTTTGAAAAAATAATTCCCGCCAAGTTTCTTACCGGTTCTTCTTGGGTCAGCGGTGTAGGGTTCGAACCGGAAGTAGTTTTTCATATCTAGACGATTCAAAAGAGTTTGTTGCTATTCCAATTTGAATAAAGAATTATTTGACTTTGACTTTGACTATGTATACATTTCGGAGCGTATGTCAAGGACATAGGGATCAAAATCGTATAGGTACATATTATTAGAGCCGACCGTACAAAGGGTCGTATTTACAATGGATCCCTCTTCCAGCTAACCTTTGAAGTCGTTAGTCACAAAAACGCATACAAATAACTACCATTTTACATACCTACGTGGAAAGGTTGGAATTGTAAAAGCATAACTCATTGTGGGAGGACTTTTGCTATTGAATGCAATGATATAATAAGTAAAGATATGTTACACCGGCTCTAAAAGTGAAGCGCTCAGATTGTGATAATTCTAACAATCGTTCTTAGTCCTACCCAGACCACCGAGAGGTGTGTACCACTGCCGAGTTCTCGCAAATCACATGAACTGCGCCCTAAAATGTCATTTTATGTTATACAATAGTGAAAACCACAAAATAAAATGAAAAAATGCCCTTAGCATCACACATCATGCGCAATTAAACTGAATTACATATTTTTTCTATTTTATTATATTTATTGAAAATAAATAGGACGCCATTTTGACGTTTTTGACTGACTTAGAGAAAAAGACAAGCTTATGCTGTTTAAGAACGAGAGTAACAAAGATAAAACAATGTTTATCAATAAAAGAATGCACGCGCGATTGTCAAATGCTAGTTGTCTCTTTTTTATTTATTAAATACGAGTATATGTATTTTGCCATCTCTTTTACGCATTTTGAAGTATGAAGATAGGCGTATGTCAACTGTCAATAAATTGTAGGTGTATGATGTGAAGTATTTATTTCGCTCATTTTGTTAGAGTATAACGTATCTTTACTTATATATCATTGATTGAATGAGGCACCGGCAGGTCAGGATTGTTGGTGGTCGGCACAACGCCACCCACAATAGAGACCTTACAGAAAATGGTAGCTATATTTGGACACTTTTTTAGCATGATTTGTTTTTATCGGTAGCGTTAAAAAAAGGCACAATGAAGAACGTACGTTACGTTTCACAACGTAAGTTTTTAAATAGTCCATATTATAAAATTCCAACTAGCTACTGATTGACTCTTTCATTTCAAGTAGAGTAGTTTTGACCCAGTTTTAAAGGTCAGCACGATGAAATGATGAAGAGGCCAATCACATAGTAAGTAACTTTGTAAAGAAAAACGATATACCTAATTAAAAAAATAACCTAACCACTAAATCTAATTAATTTAGCTATACTAATAATTAAGTTACCAAAAATCAGCACACCACGTTTGAGGGATACACGGAAAATGTCAAACCAAAGCCAACCAAAATGTGTTTATAAACGTCTCCTAAATTAGCAAGCCGATAAGTATTATTTGTCTCTTTCGATCTCATGAATAAGCCTATAAGATCGAAAGGGACAAACAATACTTATTTAGGAGACTTACGAATATGGGGGCAAGTCTGTAATATGAATTCTTGGGCTTTGCATTATTCTGTTAAAAATAAGATTCTTTTTCCTTTCCAAATTTTAATTAATTACATTACTCATTAGACACATTCTGCCCATGAACTCTTAATTTTCTTAACAAACCCAGTTATTCTCACATTCGTACTACTTGGAAACTCATTAAGCTATTAGATATTTTTAGACTTAAAGACTGCCAGATGTCATAACACAATATTGGATATTAGCCATACCATAGACTCCTTAAATTGTGTGCAGCTTAGCCAGGAGGTGTAGAATAATAAAAATTTTATTAACATTCAGATGTGCGTACGCCTTCATAGTTCATTCATACAAGTTTGTTCCTAGGCCACACCCCCTGGCAGTGAATGCGTAAAAAATTAATTAAGTTCTCAGTTAGTTGCTTAGATCTTTCAAAAACTCCTGACATGATTTGTGTTGTTATTTGTTTTCATCATACCAGTCTTTGTCCTAGGGCAATAATGGAGTTTCATAAAACATTATGTCACAGTAGTCATTATTGTAATAAGAAGGATATAATTGAAGAATCAGGGCACCATAACTTACCTGGTGCTTTGTCACTCACATGATTGATTTTGAATAATCCAGAATTTTTACAAATTATTTAGAACACATCAAGTAGTTTTGC
Organism: Thaumatotibia leucotreta; assembly: GCA_025490895.1. Classification (NCBI taxonomy): domain Eukaryota; kingdom Metazoa; phylum Arthropoda; class Insecta; order Lepidoptera; family Tortricidae; genus Thaumatotibia; species Thaumatotibia leucotreta. Next base: position 24,563 of record JALPQI010006382.1, read on the forward strand.
GAAAATGTATTTTTTTGTTTCTTTTTCCCTGATGAAAAACAGTGCGCCATGGGCAGTACAAGAATTACAAACCCATGTGAAATTTACCACCCTTAATGCACAATGTACACAGATTTTTAGCATAAATACTACCTAGTCAGTTACCTACTTATTAAAAAAATAAAATTGTGTGGTGTACTGATGAAATAAAGGTATGTAAAAATAACAGGGTGCCCCTTAACCTATGAGTAACTTCTGTATCTAAAGAAAATAGCTATGCCTATCTCATATTATCTACAACATTACACATAAGGCGGTCAAGTTCGAAGCAGGGATCAGCATTTGCACCATCACCATTGCCTCCAGCCATGTGATCAAGAATCTCTATAGGTATTTTAAAGTGAGATTCAACTTCATTTTGATTTGGCAAACCCTGAAGAGCATTTTGCAAGATATCTTGAACTTTGTCTAAATGCTTCTGGAATCTGAAAAAGTAATAATTGAATCTATTAAATTTTGGACCCGCTTCACCATTCCTAAATAAAATATATTTGTCAAGAATAATTTTAACTATCCTTTTCATTTATAGGCCTGGGGGAAACGGGTAGTGATAATTTTATGTGAAACAGGCTCTTTATTCTAGAATTAGCTAAATCCATTTATATGCTCCTGTATTCTTCATTTAATACATCAAAACTACAACATTAGTATTACCTTAGAGTAGTTTCCACTCTTTGACGTTTTTGAAGTTCCATCATAACTCTCAAAGTTTCTCTGGCCTGATGTGGTCTAAATTCATTGAGCAGGTGATGAATGTGAATAAATAATAGGCTCAGATCTTCCACCTTTTCAGCTCTCTTTGGTGAATCTGGGCAGTGAACAAGCAGGTCTAACAAATCTAAGAAATTCACCAGCAATGAATGGTTTAATTTTTTCAGTTCTCTCCTTCTATCAAAATGCATTGGATACAATCTTCTGAAACCCTGACAAAATGGAAAATAAATGTAAGCAAATTTTTTTCATAAATAAGCGCGTAAAAAAACATACAATAAAACGTTAATCTTGATGTTGCCAAGTATGTATGTTTGGAATAACTGCTTTGTCATGAAAGCCAATTAAAAAGCCCATAGCCATATGTCATGCTCCCCGGCAGAACCACCTGAAGTTTAATAAACATGAATATGTAAAAAAAAACTACATTATGTCTACAAAATTCTACGACCAGTTGGAAAAATTCTACATGCCTAGTTTTTTTATAAACCTTGTTGTAAAGTGGTTCTGCCGCAGAGCATCTTCCCAGCAGAACCACTAGGATATTTTTCTTATTACAAGTACTATTGACGCATTTATGATACAAATAATTCTACATCAATTCTACAGGTATCTAGTATACTTGATCTCTCACTTTATTTTGTATACACGATGTTACGACATTTCGAAAATTTTACTATAAACAATTCTGAGCGCCTGCACACAAGATTGTAGCAAATTATGTGTACGTATAAAATGCTGGCATCGATTCGAAACCAAGTCATCGCTAATTTTATTCTACTAAGGTTATTGTAATTATACATAGTGTCAAAACTACCTACATTCTTATAACTACCCACATTCATAAACTAGAAAAAAGCGTAATTCAACAGAAATACAACAATACAATATACGTACACATAATTTGCTACAATCTTGTGTGCAGGCGCTCAGAAAATTGTTTATAGTAAAATTTTCAAAATGTAACTTCGTGTATACAAAATAAAGTGAGAGATCAAGTATACTAGATACCTGTAGAATTGATGTAGAATTATTTGGTATCATAAATGCGTCAATAGTACTAGTAATAAGAAAAATATCATAGTGGTTCTGCTGGGAAGATGCTCTGCGGCAGAACCACTTTACAACAAGGTTTATAAAAAAACTAGGCATGTAGAATTTTTCCAACTGGTCGTAGAATTTTGTAGATATAATGTAGATTTTTTTTGACATATTTATGTTTATTAAACTTCAGGTGGTTCTGCCGGGGAGCATGACGTATAGCCATCCCATGCAGGGCTGCCAGATCGTATAATTGGATACAATTTTTGTATAATTTGGCTGCTCTATGTATACTGAATTTGCTTGTATGGGCTCATGCATAAATCATGTGATGTTTTTTTGGCTACTTTTTGACCCCCCCTCCCCCATGGTGATGTTTGGTGAGTTTCTTAGCTAGCCCCCCCCCCCCCCCCCCTAGCAGGCTCACGTGTATTTTTTTCATTCAACTTTTCACGTTCGCTAGCCGAAATTGACAATATTTCTTAGTTTGTTCATCGTAAAAAAATACACGTGAGGTCTCCTTGTACCCCCCCCTCCCCTACCGTGATCTTTCGTGATGTTTTCTTGGACCCCCTCCCCCCCTATAGGACCTCGCGTGATTTATGCACAAGCCCTATAATCAGATACATAAAGAGAAAATTATAAATTTCGTACTACTATCTCTGTCACTCCAAGGACAAAGCCTTTTGTTGTATAATTTTATTGGATTTTGTATAATTTCAGTGTCTTGTTTCGTATAGTTTGACCATTGTGACTGGTAGCCCTGATCCCATGACAGTTCTAAGGGATCTGTCCCAATGGTCGGCGATTGCTTCATCAAGATGTTTGATTTCTACTTTTGTTACTTTACTGAGATTATGGAGTAAAAAATATTATTTAACTTACTTGACTTTCCAATGATCTTATTATTGTATCATCAGCATTAAATGGGTGACCAAACATTGAATACGAGTCATGAATAGGTCTTGGTGGTAGTGGGGCTCTATTTCGTCTCACATTGTCATCAGTGTAAAAATTTATATACTGCATAGGGGGCAGTGGCAAGGAGCTCACTTGAGCCGTTTCCGAAGACATTTTCAATAGAGTGTGTAGTCTTGAAATGGACAACAAAAAGATAACACAATGCTACATGAATACACTAATTCACAAAGCTTAAAACAAAACTTAACTTCCCAGTCTTTCTAGCAATAATTTAGTTTTTACTTTTTAGACTGCTCAGCTACAGCTACACATCAATCAATTGAAGTTGACAATGACATTGACAGCTCATTAGCTTAGAAAGCCATCGCACATGTATCTTTAATTTAAAATTGTTTGTGGGTCGTGGGTTTGAGGGTCTACAAGCCTGCCAACATGTTGTCACTACAAAATGAAATAATATTTCCGCTTTTACACTATACACCGTGGGCTCTTATAACCCGAAAGATTTTAACCACGCATTTTTTATGTAAAAACAAACAAAAAATATTACGTGGCTTTTGTCATTATTGGCGAAAAAAATATTTTTTACTATTTTTTATGTATTTTAACATAAAAAGTAAATGTTAGTCATAAAACGGGCACTTTTTTAAAAAACCAAATTTTTTGAAGCTTTTATTTCTCTACTTTTTGACATCTATTAATGATGTTAGTGAGAGTATTCAATTTTTTTTATTCATAATAGGTACACGTTTGACCACGATCATACCTGCTGGTAAGTGATGATGAAGTTTATGGTGGAGCACGCTTACTTAGCACCTTATGAAAAAAATTACCTACTCCCATAATAGCACCAACGCCGTTAAAAAAACCTTTCGTACTAAGTAGCAACTACATTTTTTTTTCAATTGGTAAGAACTCTGAAACTAGGCTATATCCAGAAAAGTTTATATGACCTTATAGTTTGTAAATGTGGTCAGGAATACACTGATAAAATCGGTCGGGTTTAAACAGCCCACAGTGTATAGTGGAAGTTAGTGTCCACGGTACGAATTACTCGATCAGTTTTTTGAGAAATATCGGAGTCGGTTACGGTCGAAATATTGACATAGTAGAAGTTTGAACTGTGGCCTACGACTTGTTCTAAAGCTTTTAGATTATTATATTCTTTGTTTTAAAGTCACCGTCTATGAAGGTTCGAACAATGTTAACAAGCCTTGTGCACAAACTGACTGTTTAAAGGTGCGGTCAAACTAAAAGAGCATTCGCTGTTCTAACCTCCTACTCTACGAAATTCGATCGGTACACAAAACGTGATTGGTTGATTTCGTAGAACGGGCGCTAGAACAGCGAATGCTCTTTTGGTTTAAACGCACCTTAATTTGCACTCTAGATCATTCCTAAAGTATGCACCACCACCATTTCTGCAAGACGACCTTGGTAGAAAAACAGTGGTTTTTAACCGTGTAGCAAGTGGTTGAAAACAAATTCTGCATGACCTTTAAACGCCCTTGGCAGACGGGCGTGCTTGCAGACGCAGTGGTTTACAACCGTCTAGCCGCTTGTTGTCTACCACTCGAAGGACAGTCGACGCACGCTCCAAGTGCACACGCGTGCAAAAAGATTCTTTATCCATTCTAAGAGAATTATGAATATCGTCGAAATCGAGCAGATTCATTAAATTTTAATGACTCAAAGTGAGTCGTTCCTTCAGCCACCGCTGCATCGAAATAATTTTTCTTTGCTTTTTTTCTTCAATTGCACACAAAAGAGCAAAACAAACTACAACTTTCTGAAATTTTGATAAACAAGGAGCCATGGTGTTTCTGTACACACGTTTACAATAGTTTTACATACGTTAGCCTAGCACTAGCGCTACAAACACACTGAAGTTTTGGCTTTGTTGTAAATAATATAGCCAGCCGCGCTTCTACCTCGCTTCTGCCAAGGTCATCTTACAGAAATGGTGCTTCTCAGCCGTCTGGCGTATGCTTAAACCCATGTGTTATTTAATCCACTCTTATCATTATATTATCCCAACATTATCCTAAACCATTGCTACATTATGAATATTTCTTCGAACAGTTTATTTTTATTGCTCGCAACTTCTATTGACAGCATACTCAAAGATTGACAGCGACTTAATTATAATTGATTTATTACTTCATTAGCTTATCTTGAAGCTCGACTTGAAAAAAGATATCGTGCTGGGTCGTGGCGGGTATTTTAAAGTGGCATCGCATGCGATATGTTGTCTGATGTATAAACCACGTAAATCGTACGTTTAGTAAACAAAGTCCCTGGATTTTTTTTATATCAAAGCAACCAAATAATCGTTTGTATCATGTTTGAATTAAATACTACATCTATTCCATGGTTCAGCCTGATTAGACCACGCATTGCGGAATAAACGTTCGAATACAATATGTTTACTACATCAAAATATCTTTATCAAATGTCTCATGTGTGATATCTTTATTGTTCTGACAAGTTTTGTCTATGCTTTTGCTTTTCTTGTTCCAACCAAACCAAACTTCCAAATGCCATCCAAAGCAAAAAGCAAAAGCAAAGTTTTGGTTAGTAAAGCTAAGCTTACTTATACTTAGCTTACTTGGGAAACTCCAAATTTAGTTCGCGGCGTGTGACAAGAACTTGATGTGAAGACTTTAGTTTACAAGTGTTCCTGTCTACTGAGATAAATCTTAATATTTTTCCTGGTTATGGACTTCTATTAATTTGGTATGTTTTGACCCATCATTTGCCCCGTTATGAGTAATTTGTCTTTTTCGGTATTTGAAGCTAGCCGGTTTATATGTTTGTATTATTCGTATTTGGTTAGGGTGACAATATAATTATCTTGTTTTACCTAAAAGATACAGCTTCAGAGTCGAAGCAAATCACAAGTTTGCATTTATTTATGAATTATAATTTTGTTTTCATTATTTAACGGAGAGCTCAAAGGAAAATAATGCTACATTGTGTATCATACTTTTTTCTAAAATATTGCTTTCCAACTTTAAATGTCTCTGAATCGCCTAATTGGCACTTGGCTACAACTTGTATTTTTGTAAAAGTTGTAAACAAGAATGAATACATATTTACCGTCTGATAAAGAATAGAGGTTTGTTCATTTTACCTCACATAGTGTTTTGCTAGATTAGAAGACTTGGGAAGGATGCCTAAATATGAGTTACCAATGTTCAATTGGGTTAAAGTTGGTTTATTTTTCATCATCATACATCAGTGGCTCTGTTCAAACCTCATGAAAAAAAGATTCTCATTTTGAATCACAATAAAAATCTTTACAGTTTCCCTGTTCAGTAGCCGCCGGTTCCGGTATTATTGTAGCCGGAGGTATTTATGTAAAAATGTATGTGGGCTATGAAAAAGACTAGTGTTAGGTAATTACTTGGTACTGTAAAGCTGAGTATATATTTACAAGATTTGACACATAACTATGGGTAAGAATGAGTAGCAGATATCTGTATCTGCTCTGCTACTCATTCTTTTATAAATAATTTTCTGTTGTAAATCTGGCTTACGGAGAGCTACTTGACCCCTATAGATAAAAACCCCCTTATTCATAAAGATTTCATAACCTAGCAAGCCGCTCTGTTGTCTTTTTCGGCCTTGTCACCTATAAGATGTGTTTATGAATAAGGGGGGAAATCTGTATGCAATGGGGTTCTTCAACTACCTATACAGTTAAAGTAATTTAATTCATAAAGAAATACAAATCTTAAAAAATCTGCTATATTCTAAAAATCTTGCATATTTTAATATATTTAAATATTAATGAAATATGTCAATACATTTTTCCAGAAAACAATGGAGAAGAATGATGAAGATGAGGTTATATGTGAAGCATTTATGGTGAAGAGATCTCAAAACAAGAAGTATTTTACGCCAGTTAACTACAAAGAGAGATGGCTAGTTCTGACTCGTCGGGCACTTACATACTATGACAATGCCAATGAGGTTAGTAAAGAAATAAGAAAACTCATTTTTATGTAAAGGTACATACATTTTTTTGGTTCAATACATGTGTTAATCTTAACCTGGTAAGGCCCACCATACTATTTTCTACAAATCTTATTTTGAACTTTGCTTTGTAAGGAATATTTTGCTTTGTAAGGAATAAATTTTGCTTGTAAAATCAATGAAACAAAGGAAATGCGACCTTACTAAGTTTATGATAGGTTTAGATTTCATTGGTGTGGAGATTGGGTCTTCATCATCATCATCATCATTTCAGCCAAAAGACGTCCACTGCTGGACATAGGCCTCCTCCAATGATCGCCAATATGACCGGTTCTGCGCTGCTTGCCTCCAGCGGGTTCCCGCGACCTTGACCAGGTCGTCGGACCATCTTGTGGGAGGTCTGCCCACTGAGCAGAGAAAATGCTATACAAATACCTACTAAAGAACAAAAAGTATTGGTATTTGTTTTATTTGTTCTTTAATAGGGATATTTTTGGTATGTGTGTTGTATGTGGATCCTTATGTAAATAAGAAAGTGTTAACTTGCATTTTGTATTTCATTTAACATGGTTATGGTTTTTTTCATGCTGCTCAGGAGTCCTTTTAAATTATTTTAAGGTAAGAATGGATAAAAGGTATATACAGTCAAAGACAAAATAAGGTGGACACAAAAATGTTCAAAAATATGTCCCAGTGCACTCTAATTCTGTGTAATAAGAAAGTCGTAACATTATGAGTGGATTCTTTCGATACTTATTTTTGCATTTGACTGTACATATTGTACCCTCATACTCACTTTCTTATTTAGGGAAAAATATTAGCATATTATTGTCCTAAACTAGAGAGTCCTGAGTTTCCCAAAAAGATTTTTAATGATTCCCTTTCTATGCATATAAATAACCCACTCATCAAGAGATAATAAATATATTTATGAATATAACTAAGTTCTTATGAAATAAGAGTGGTCCGTGTGAATACTATACTTTAAAACTCATGTTTCTCACGCCCCAATATGAGGCAAGCATACTCCATGATGTTCTTACAAAAAGCTGCAAAAAATAAATAAAATACCTAGTTACTACATAAATAATACCTTTTTACAAGTACTTAGTTTCCGGCGCTTAGCTGAACAAACCCTAGCGATTATATGGGATATAATAAAATACATTCAAACATAAGAAATATATGTTATGGTGATTATGTATATTTTATGCAATTATCATGTTTTTTTAAAAGAAACCTACCTTCAATCAAATTGGGCATTGTGTATCAAATGTAACCCATGCGTTTGTTTCTGTAGATAATAATATGCAGACTGTATTCAGCCAAGCATATCATATCTGGGGAGGGCATACTTATTACTACGTCCACCTATTCTCAAAACCTTTGGTATCATGAGCTCGTATCTGCTATAATTGGTCTGAGATTTGTTTTTTGCGGTGCACACGGAAAGGTACCTTGTCATGGTGTTTAAAATGGTTTTTATTGTAGAACACATAAGGTGTATTTTAAAAGTCATGGCAAGGTTGACAAGGACTGAGTTTTATCGTGTTATGAGTAATCTAAGTTTACGATTCCCACAAACCGGGCCAGAGAAAAGTCAAAACTTACGATATAGATGCGAATAATATCAAAGGTAGGTATTATACATATTCGAATGGCAATGGCATGCAGCTAAGATCCTGTGTATGAATTTAATTTAAAGCAGCTACTGTATTAAGGTTCTCATTTAGTTAGTATCTCATTCATTCTCATAATCAAGCTGCGCTGACTATACCACAGATCAGAGAATACTAGTACAAACAGCAACACAGCTAGATATACACTTCAGAAATTGGAAATATTGCATGAAAGAGAATCAGACTTACAGTCACATATGAATGTTGAGAACACACACATGGATGCAATTTGGTCGTGTAATATTATGAGTTCGGTATTTTTCGTTAGTAGGCACGATCGCGGCATGACCGATGGTCCCACAGAACTAAGATGACAAAGAATGATCGACAACGATTAAAAGCGTAACCAAAAACGAAACGCAAATGTGTGCGTAAATTTGTCTATGTGTGGTCAGGAATAGAGTTGCCTATTACAACAGAGCAATTATCTATCGATGTTTGACTGTTTTATCGACAACATGGTTTTTTTTATCTTCGTTTTTTTGCTATAAGTTGTATAGTACAATGTGAATTGAGGGTGTCGAATTACAAATTGCAAACGTGTCTGAATTTATTATCTGGCCTATCCCTTAAATTTAACAGAAATAATAAAAATCGTATATTATCAAAAAAACTCACAAAACATCGTAAGTTCCTTCAATTTTGTTAAATACGCATTCGTATTTAAAATCTGGGACTATGGTGGCATTGTAATGTAATAGACTAATTTGGTATATTTATTGAACGAATATCGATATTGGTCGTTCAACATTTAGTCAAGCTCTAGCGTAACGTGACAATTTATATTTTTACACTTAATATCCTTTAATATTAACTATTGTGATAAATTATTAGCGCACAATGATAGGACAACTAACAATTAATGCTAGAAAGTGATAACTTACACGATTTATGCTACTAAATTGACAAAATATCGTTTGAAAACTATCAACCGGCAAATCATATTTACCTGTGAAACGAGTGTTTGCCGTCATTTCTTCGGTGGGTAATAGGGCAATCCTTTACACTACACGATACTATATCGGTTGAATTATATTTGTGTAAATTTACTTCTTACTAGAATTAAATATAAAAACACTTTTAAATAACAGTCTCCGTCAGAAGGCTGATACGGCTGATATGTCACTTAGAAAGTGGGTACGCTTTTGGGATTGTTTTCTATCTCTTTTGCACTCGTGTAATAGTCATATGACTGGTGGGTTCCCTTTCCCACGCTTCCTTTCTCTATTAAGCGCTAGCGCGGATTCTAACTTTATGGATGGTCCCCGATGATATGTCATCGAATCTGTGTTGCGTCAAAATTTCAGTATGTCAAAACTAGTTGAAAAATAAAAATTCGTTCGTCTACGAAAATTAAGAATTCGCTATCGGCCATTATTAGACGCTAGATGTCGTTGTTACTAGAGGAAACTGGATAACGACAGTTCTTCATAGATTTGTCTAAAACAGTTTAGTTAATATATTCATGTTTTCTTCAAATCGGATGCTATGATTTACCTGACATTAATAGGCGAGGTATTTTTTCAAGTCAAGATATTTTAATAAATATCCATGTTATCGGGCAATTTTAAATTATTTATTTCATTGAAAGAGACAAATGCTATTGCTGTCTTTATTATCATTCGTCACAGCTCCTAGTTGACTTTAGTTGAATACTTATGTAACCTGTGTGGAAATATGGTAGATAGACGTTTGACAGTCTACCTATAATCCTTTAATCTGTCAGTATCCATATAAATGTTTAATAGAGACCTGATAATTCCTGGCTGAAATTCTAACTTTGAAAAAATACCTACTTATCTAACAGTGACAGCCGTTAAAAGGAAAGTGAACGAAAATTTCTACATAGCAGCTTAGCAGTCAAATTACCATCAGGGCTCTGAAGTTAGATTGACGTGTCCAGGACTAAAGCGGATGTTATATATAACGTAACTATAGTAACGTCAGCTTCCGGAAAAATCGCGATCAATCATTGGTTAAACGTTTTTGTTATTACGTAACCATGGTAATATAACCTTCCGAAGAAACCGCGATCATTGGCTAACCGTATCAATGCTCGCCCCATTGGTCAGCAGAGTTCGGCCGAAGTCGTGATACCAGTCTCATAAGATTTCGGAACCCGATTTGTATTATTCGACCAAGTTGCGAACAGTGCGAACAATCAACATTCCCGTGTATTATTTAATTTGAAGTTGACATAATATAAATATACACGGTGGAATTTAATCGGTGAACAGGAACCCATTTTTCTAATTCAGTAATCGATGGCGGTCACGTTTATGTAGTACTTACGTGGAACCAAGTTTTTTTTTAGCATAATTTTTTTTTTATGTTGAAATTAAAATTTATTGTTACCCTACTAATGGTTTAGTCTGAAAAGTTTAATACCTCTTTTCAAACTATCAGCCATAGAAACTTAAAACATAAATGAATAATAACCACTCACATGTTTTAATTTTTGCGATAGACTCTATTCCTATGTAAAATAAGAGCGATGCATGGCTGATAGTTTGAAAAGAGGTATTAAACTTTTCAGACTAAACCATTAGTAGGGTGACAATAAATTTTAATTAAATTTTAATTTCAACATAAAAATTTGTTATGCTAAAAAAAAACTTGGTTCCACTTAAGTACTACATAAACGTGACCGCCATCGATTACTGAATTAGAAAAATGGGTTCCTGTTCACCGATTAAATTCCACCGTGTATTTATCTCTTTCATTTTCTCTCTGCTCTGTCTTTAATGGTCAGTTAGGAGTGTTGCTGTTTGTACTATACCATCCCCCGACCCGAACACACGCAAAATCGACTCTACCAGTAGAGTTGCTTACTTGGGAAAGGGTACGCTACGCGCTCGTTCTCTGCTCGTACCTCTTTCATAGTTAAAATGTCATTATAATAATCAGCAAAAGAAAGAAATTTAAAAAACCAACTTCAACCGATTTCTCTTAGATCCAATCGTCGACTTGGTGCCAAAGCGACTATCTTGGGGTTATACTATACCCGTTCGATTAAAATATAAAATGTTGAAAATCGGTTCACGATTCTCGGAGATAGGGGAGACCAGGTATAAAAGTAACGCGGGATGAACGTAACAAATTCATTTAAAATTTTTCTACGACATCTATCCGAACGTCCTTCAGGGCATTAGATGCCATTTCGATTCCCCCCTAACCTCAGTTACACCCACGGTGCTGTGACGGCAGGTTATGCGTGTAGTGCTATGGTCCCAGAAAAATGCGTCAAAAGTAAGTTTTTAACGATTTTTTCAATCCTAGCTAGATTTTTCATGGTAAACGCTACAGCTTGGGTTTTGCATGGGTGTTGTAAAGTCACTAATCATTTACAGTTTTAATGATGCTTTTTATGTTTTTTTGCTACGTGTTTGTGGGATTCTGGAAATTCGATACCCAGGGATGATTGAAACAACTTGTTACTTTCATCCCGATTTCCAAATTGGAGGCTCATCGGTACACCTATGTGCTAGCGTTTATTAAATAACTCATATACTTAGTGCCTTTTTGTTGCAGAATGTCTAATATACACAAAATAACAACAGACAGAAGTCCACCAAAATATAAATTATAGCTTTAGCTGCAGTTGAGGTGATCCTTGTTTTAAATGCCCTACAGGGACGCAGCAAAGACGTACCAACTGGCTCACATCACTTTATATAGACATGTATAGTAAAGAAAAGCTTTACTTGAAAGTTCAGCGGCACTACCCAAGGCGGGATTTGTTTCTGGAAACAAATATTCACTGTCAATGAGGAGTAAAACACATTTTTTTATCATATTAGGTACATTGTATGATTAGCTTAGTAGTATACTCAGAAATAAGGAAAATGCAGGAAGCATTTAATTCCTTGGATTACACCTAAGCATTTGTTTATATGCCATTTAGAATAAGACAGAAAGTTGATTGCTCTCACGTCACTCATATATCCTATAGGTATAAATTAATTTCGTCTCATACAATACGTAATGTTAATTACATTCATTCATCGTTAATGATCCTCTTTGAGATAGTGATATTGTAAGACTGTTGATTACTTAAAAATACTAATTACACAAAATTATATTGATTATTTTATAGTTATTTACTTTGTTCCTATTATTCCTATGCACTGTTACAACCAGCCCTGGGGGTAGGGATAATTGCAACAAATTCCATCCTTCACTGTGAGCCATTTTTCTGTAAAACTATTCGATGTATGAAGTTTATTTTGGTACCAAACAATACATGAAATATGTGTCTATTGCACATAAAGATGCAAAGTTGGACAACTGCTACCAAAAAAATATAAAAAATCAAAAACTGAAAATTGTTACGTTCATACCTGGTCTCCCCTATCAAGTATTACAACATGAACAACAGAAAAAATTCAGTCGAATCCACGTTTGAAGTCTTTTACAACTTACAAATGTAAGAATTTTTTCTTCGTTATTTCACTACAGGGTGAACGATATACGAGAGTTACCAAGGAGATTTTATTAAGTCTGCTGTCAAAGTAATAGCGGCTTATTATCTGAAATATGTTTTGGACACCGCATTGAAGTCTTGGCACGCAAACATTTGGGTTGTAGACCGCAAACATAAGAACGAAACTGAGCTTCGGCTTATACAGGGTTACTTTTTCACCAGTACAAAAAATCAACATACGTAATAGTAGTCCAAGTTACAGAATACTAGCATTTTTTGTTACCACCCCTTTAGAACAAAAAAACTAAAATACCGATGCTAGAACTTATCCGCAAACCTAACAAGAAAATTGGACGCATTACGCATTATCAATGTACGTAACTAGCAAAACACACGAACTGGCAACTGTTTGTTTACAACGTCATCGCCCGCGGCATGACGTTGTTGGAAACGGGTTGGAAAAACCCCACTGGGTATCAACTTATGATTATGACTTGGCAAAACAATCTTACTTGATCCCAAATCTTCCTTCATACTTGCACTACAAGTACACTACAAGACAGCACGGGCTTAGGACCGTAAAAATAAAGAATTTTTCTGTGTGTGAAGTTTGTCGAATGTTTTAAATTATGTCTGGGAAACGTGATAAAATTACAAAGTAGGACAGAAACTTTCTTCATTGAGGCGTATTTAAAAATTTGAAATCACCTTTATGCACAATGATTGGAATCAAAAAAACATACCTAAGTAATGGAGTCCATTTCTCGTACTAATTTATTAATTCACATACTTAAGCAAGTGCTCAAAATGTTGGCTGTGGTTATCTAAACACACTCTTGCCCGTTTTTGAATGTTTCCTTCGATATTTCCCAACACAAGTCTGTAGTTCTCACTTTTAAGTTCATCAAATGCACTTATTATTAGATTTTTTAAGTCTTAAATTTTGGGCCTACCCGCCGTTTCACTTCACCTCACAAAAACAGTCACACGGGGTCAAATCTGTTGACCTGGCTGGCCATGGCTATAACACTGGCATTTTCCAGGTGGGGCACATTTTCCCCAATGAGAAAATAACTAGGTACGAACCATTTCGTACGAGCAATTTCCGACTGAAGGTAGTACGATGCGGCACGCGTGCACATACCTATGTCAAGCGCGGGACTGACCCTGACCTAGCCACCGAGATTAAGGTAACTGCTATGTTGCCAACACGTGCGCCGACCAGCAGGTCGCTCACCCCTTTCCGCCGCCCTCTGCGTCCCGCACCCCGTTGACGTCTTGTCATTAGTAAGCCCATCATTTTACATTTGCATGAAGGATAAATTAATAATAAATGAAAAAAAAAATGTCAATTTTATTTGATAAATGTAATCTATTATCGATACCAAATACGTGGGAAAATTTATTGTACCGGTGAAAAAGTAACCCTGTATATAAAGCTCGTAAGAACCAAAAATGGCTGAAAACCGAATTTCATGTGTCATTTCTTCAGGAGTTTCGGACTTTTTATCTGGTCTATTTTGAAGAGAAAGGTGAGCGCAATTAAACATGCTAGTATAAATGCAATGAAGTAAGCGATCGTATTCCACTGGCACATACCACTACCCAGTGGTCACAGTTTTTCACCATTTAAAGACCGTAGTCAAGGCAAGAGGTAGTCATATTGACTAAAAGTAAATTTAATCACAAAATGTAATATTTTTCTCTTGTTGTTTCTTATTTATAGTAGTTATCATAGAGAATAAAATCACTACGTTTTAAGAGACGACACTCTCGAACAAGCCTAAAACCGAATTATGAAAGTATTTTGTGCCAACGTACACAATACAATGTCAATACTACCAACTTAAAAAAGCAACATTAGAGCTCGACACTAACTACACTTACTGTTTATCGATATCGATAAAAGTGCAATAATTTTGCTGCACCTACCGTAATACCTGAATTTATATTACCATAAAATAATGAAAGGGTAAAATAAAATAAGGCTATAACACAATATTTATTATTATTTATTTATTTAATATAACACAAAAATATTTTTATTGTATAGGTATTTTTATTTCATTTTATTTGTAGGTTATGGGCCCAATCGTAAATATTATACTATGGAGTGGCGATTTTGTTTTTCAGGAGTCTATAAGCAATGTAACCACTTAAATATACAATGGGTTGATTTTCAATTCCTGTTAAATCTATTTCGAATTGCTTCTCAAAATCGTTTTCATGAATTAAAAGGTGATACTCTCTTCTGTATTCGTTCTCCGTCCGATCCTCTTCTTCGATAATATACATCTGAAATAAAGCGATTATCGATAAATTTTGTTGCACTCTATTTGTGCATTAGCTTGCCTTATTAAGACGTTTGCCATTTAAATTATTTCTTATTTCATTAGTAACTGTTATCGTTTGCAGTTAAAAATTATATATTCAATTATGAAATTAAAAAATAATTTGCTACTAATATAAAATAATTTGATACTGACCTGCCTGGATCAAGAGGAAATGTTGGCAAAAATACGCCAGAAGTTCGTCTTAATCCACGCCGAACACCACACACTTCACATTTCCATATTGATTTGTCCCCCATTTAGACCAAACATTTAAATATTTTGTATAAAACACAATAAAAACATGAACCCGGGATCCGTTTTCACAATAAACAATTATGACGGTACGTTTCTGACACTGACGTTTTACCTATATAGGTGGTAAATAAAAGTATAATACGTCTAAGTTTGAAGGCCAGTATGATTATGTACTAATAAAATGCAACAGTAGGCATTTTAATTCTATAAGATTATTTTTATATCTCAATGTTGGTATCAAATGCTTTCATAATTTACCATAGTACGAGGGGTGATTGAAAAATTCGCGGCCTAAGTATGAAATCAAATCCAAAGATTTTAGTTAATATTTTTATTTTTCTACCTAGTCCCCGCCGAGGTCTGTGCACTTATTCCATCTGGATTCCAGAGCCATTACACCACTTTTAAAAAAACTTTCCTCTAGGCCTTCAAAATAGGTGTCCACTTCGGCTTGGACCTCGTCGTTGGTAAAAAAATGTTTACCGCCCATGTGTTTTTTTAAGTTTGGAAAGAGGTGGAAGTCCGATGGTGCTAAATCAGGCGAATACGGTGGGTGGGGCAATAATTCAAACCCACAGTTGTGAATTTCAGCCATCGATTTTAGTGACGTGTGAACACGTGCATTGTCCTGGTGGAAGAGCACTTTTCTTGTCAACATTCCAGGTCTTTTTTCTTTCAAAACCTCTCGTAATTGGCGTAAAAGGTTGCAATAGTAGCCCGAGTTTATGGTATACGAGCTTTCTGAAGATAGTCAACCATTATTACTCCCTTTGCATCCCAGAAGATTGATGCCATGACTTTATTCGCCGACAAAATGACCTTTGCTTTTTAGGAGGCGGAGATCCTGGGCGAACCCACTGCTTCGATTGCTGTTTAGTCTCAGGCGTGTAGTGGTGGACCCATGTCTCATCCATAGTAACATATCTGTCCAAAAAATCTTCAGGGTCAGCTTCATACAGGTCGAGGCAGTCGCGTGAAATTGTAACCAGAGTGATTTTTTGTTCCACTGAAAGGAGCTTCGGAACCCATCTCGCCGACACCTTCGAAAAACCGAATTTGTTGACTATAATGTTTTGGGTTCTTTCATAGGAGATGCCCACGATGTCAGCTATTTCCCTTACTTTTAATCGTCGATCTTTCATTATCATGTCGCATATAATTTCCACATTATGTGGATTGGTCGCAGTAGCTGGTCTCCCGGGGCGAGGGTCATTAGCGATGCTCACTCGTCCTGGTTTGAATTCAGCTGCCCACTTTTTTACCATCGTATATGATGGACAGGATTGCCCTAATACAGACTGCATTTCTTCAAAAAATTGTTTCAGAGACAAACCTTTTTTATGAAGATATTTAATTACAGCACGTTGCTCCAAATTGTCCATTGTGAAAAATGTGTTGACACGTATTTTTAAATCAAGCTTAAAATTAATTTAAAATTTCCTCTCAGAATTGAAATTTCGCGGCATGACAACTGAATAATGACAGTTCAACATGGCGGCAGAAAAAAGTAAAAAAGTTTTTTTTTTAACAGTCAGGCCGCGAATTTTTCAATCACCCCTCGTATGAAGTGTCGAGGGGCTGGTAGTTATAGTAATAAATTGTTGCGACTAAAAAATCACAGTCCTTTGAAATCGGTAACAATTCATATCGTTCACCCTGCAAAATGAATGTGAGCGTTTTAGAAAAAAAAATCTCCCACTCACTCGTACAGTCAAGGGCAAAAATATCTGTACACTTTTTTACTTATGTCTGGAGCATAAGGTTTAAAATCGTATATATATTTGTGCCCCTGACTGTACCATAAGGACGGAATTGGTTTGCTACCTTTATCGAATTCGTTTTTAGGCGCCATAAGAAGCGACAAAGAAGGACATTTTCACTAAACCGCTCACAAATAATGATTAACATTAAATAAATAACATATTGCACATATTGCGAAAGTACAAATCAAATTATTTATTAACTAAATATTTTGATTTGTACTTTTTAATTTAATTTTTGGTCAAAGGCGCCTAGCCTTGTAAGGGATTGCATATACTCGAGAAATTTGACCGGTGGTTGCTAAGACCGCGTGGCCGAGGGGTACAGGCATCAGCCGCGAAAGCTGAGTACGTGGGTTCGATCCCCACCTCGGACATGGGTGATCTTGGTCGTTTTTCTTTAGTATATGACATCTCATATTTACAATTAAATAAAGTTTAAAAAAGTTCGGTAGTGGGGGAAATAGTCATTACTTCACGTTTAAAAACGGACTATTCTTGTTTTTTTTTTCATAAAAAACACTGATTCATGTTTAATTATATCTAGTATATCTAACTATCGAACTAATTATAGTATTTTAAAGTCCACAATCTACGTACACATTCGCCATCACATATAACGAAGCGGCTACGGTGCCGGTGCTCAAAGATATCTGAACAGGCACAACAATAGAGGCCTGCTCAGATATTTTTGAGCACCCTATCTGCTTCAATATATCTATCTATATCTGATGGCGATTGAGTGCGATCCTGTTCATTCCAATTTGTTAAGACATGTGAAATTTCATAGACCATCGATGTTATAATGAATCATCAACAGGTTGAACCGTTGCGTTGACCAGTTCTCTTAACGTTCGAGATTAAAGTTAAAATATGCCAATACACGGTGCTCGCGAGCATTGCGAAAGATTTTGACTGTGCATTCTAGGCATCAAAATAAACATAAAATATTATGAGACCAAAAGTCAATTACACCAAAAAAAAATTTTTTTTTCTTTTTTTTTGTCTTTTTGAATACTTCTTAACATTCCCAATACTTTTTATCATAACAACAATTTGTTTAAATTATTTATTTCAATTGTTTTTTTAGATACAGGTTATTTCGTCAAGTCTATTCGTATTCTTTCATTGTCCGGCAAAAGGTGTGGTAATATTAGAACACATTGTGGTGGCATTGTAATCATAAAGAAGTTAAATGACGAGTTACGTCGAAAAACTTATTTCGAAAAAAGGTTGATTATCTCTGAAACCAAGCCGAATCCAGGAAATTTTATATAACATTAAAGACTAAATGTGGTCAGGAATCCAGCATTAAAATCTTTCGGAATGCTCACGAGCACCGTGTATAAAAGGGTTTTCCGGAGAAGTAGGGAACATTTTCGATTGATTGATATCTATATATTTAATTGCACTAAAATAGCTTCAAGCATTTTATTTCCCTTAAATTGTGCCTAGGCTTAGCACAAGTTTGGTGCGAATAATAATCCGTGTTCTGGACGTCGACGCTCCTTCTTACATCTCACGACCCGTCACATCTGTCTTGAAAATAGCTGAAGGTGAAAAACAAGGAAAGTACAATAACGCCTGTGAAATGCAACATGCAACCTTTACCCCCTTTAGTAGACGGAGTCTTCGCACCCCAAATTTAATGTCCAATTTTATAAAACATACTGCCGAAACCATATCTGAAAGATGGAACCGATCCCTATTCACAATACTAGGCTGGCTTTGGACAATATTGCTGTGATACGTGCCACAAGCATGTGCAATTGCGCATCCGAGGCACACGCCACTGCTTCTAGGCCATCACCCTGATGGCTCGGCTTTGATGATAGTGCAGCACTTCCACATATAGATTAATACTGCGGGGCCCTGGGGAGCTGAGGCTAAGGATTTCATAAAGGCGCCGCCTTAAAGGCAGGGGCTGTGATCCGCGCTCCGGGTATATAGGCGTGATGGGAACGTTTGGGCCGGATACGATTCGGAGCGGTAGGCTGTAATTTTGAGTTTAAGGGATTATGACGAAGCCTGTTGCGGATTGCTTTATTGTTTGTTTTGTGCTGCTTAGTTATTTTTTTTTTGTTCCCACTTGACGAAGCCTGCGCTGTGGATTTGAGACTTGTCATTGATTCTATATGAGATGAGGTTGATAAATAAATGTTCATATGTTTGATTAATATTTAAAAATATATACTTGTTATTCTCTGTAACATTACTTCATGTAAGTAAAGTTATTGGAATATTAATAAAAGAGGGATGTATAGTCTATCTCGCGGATACTGTTGCATCAATCATGTGCTACCCTACAGTTTTTATTTCCCACTCCAACTGTCTGACAGGTAGTCCCTGTGACATTTTTTCAACAAAATTTCAGGGCAATTTTGTATGGCGGGGACTTCCATGTTTTATTTGTTCGTAGCAGCAAATTAAGTTTGTAGTTACAACTATAACAGCTATATAGCGCTGTCACCGTATCTGCATTTATGCTCTAGTTGTGACTTGTGCATGTATATTAAAGCCTTCGCCTAAGCCAAAGCCTATAACTTCGCAAGCCGAGTAGTTTCTCTGTCCTTTCCGTCTTATACAGGATGTTACACGAGCCACTGAAAACCTTGAACGGGGTGATTTGGTGTGAAAATGTCGTGATCAATCGGTTAAATGTATGTATTTTTTTTAGATTTCGTGATTGGCCCCATATTAAAACTTGTTCAGTATAGCCTACTAAATCACCCCGTTCAAGGTTTTCAGTGGCTCGTGGAACACCCTGTAGAAACATTAATAAGATCGAAAGGAACAAATTGAAGGGTTTGTCTCTTTCGGTCCTATCAATATGACGATAAGACCGAGAGAGAGAAGCCGATAAGTTTTGTATCGACATACAATTCTAATCGGCGGCCCTACCGCGAAAATCGAAATTCGTAATTTGAGGATTTGTCTCTCTCGCTCTAATGGTAATGACTAATGACGTCTTGGTTTGAGTGACAGAGAAAAATCCTCGAAATTTACGAATTTCGATTTTCGCCGTAGAAGGCCGGCGTTTAATAAACACGTCGGTTACTTCCTTATTCATAAACGTCCTATAGAAATGTTGATAAAACGAAAAGGGACAAACGATACGTATCGGCTTGCTAAGTTAGGAGACGTTTATGAATAAAAAGTTTTATGCGGTTTTATTATTTATTTACCTATTGGTTTATGTTGGGTGTGTAAATGTAGATAATAGGAGTCGAAACGTAATTTCATGTTAATATCCTCTCATGCGTGGCAAGGAAACTTCAGTGTGGGAAATTTTCCCCTTACGTATGTACTCGGAGAATCCTCGGCAAAGGAAATGACGTAGTTGATTAGATAGAGGATGTAATTAAATATAAAATGTAAGTATTAAGTCTAATGGCTCATTTTATTTTCAACTTAATAGTTATGCCAAATCTGGATTATTTAATAGTAGATTTTACAACAAGTGCATAAAGTGACCCAACTTTAACCGAGGCAATTTAAAATAGTAGACGAGGATAAAAATGGACATTTATGCCCGTGTTGAACACTCTACTTTTCACTTCGTTTGCGAGGAAAGTAAAATAGTAAAATACATTTTTCACTGCAATTTACACAACTAAGTTGTCGTAAGGCGAAAGAAGAAAAAATATACAACCAATACCCGCCAACTCATTTTTTAATATTTTTTTTAAATTTTCAACCTGGGATCAGGCTTCATATGCTCGGTTTTCTGCCAAGCCAAACATTTCGGAGCATTTTTTAACGATAAACGATATCTATTTTATGTGATTTACTAAATGTTATGACAGAAAATACATAATTCTAATATTAAATAAAAAAAATATAACAAATTTTGTCAGCTATACTATTTTATTGATCAATAAAATTGTGCAATATGTTTTAACTGTTTGGCTGTTGGGATCGATTACCTTAGCCTTAGAAAACAATTTTACTTTTATGCTCTAGAACATGAAATGCGATTTTATGTCGTCTACGCACGACATAAAGGTGCACTTTTTGAGCATGAGGTGCACCTTTATGTCGTGCGTAGACGACATAAAATCGCATTTTATGGTCTAGAGCATAAAAGCATTTTTTTTTCTAAGGCTAAGGTAATCGGTCCCAACAGCCAAACAGTTAAAACATTGCACAATTTTATCGAGTAATAAAATAGTATAGCTGACAAAAAGTACAATATTAGAATTATGTATTTTCTGTCATAACATTTAGTAAATCACAGGAAATAGATATCGATTATCGTTCAAAAATGCTCCGAAATGTTTGACTTGGCAGAAAACCGAGCAACTGAAACTCTGATCACAGGTTGAATATTAAAAAAATAAATAAACAAAAAATTGCCTCGGTTACAAATAGGTCGATTAATGCCCTTGCTGTACAATCTACTATTTTATCGACTTTAAAAAAGGAGGAGGTTCATAATTAGATTTTTCTTAATTTCTTTATTTTTTTTTGTGTCTGACTCGAAAATCGTGAACCGATTTTTTTTTTGCTGAACGAATATAACCCCGTGTCGTGATGGTCTGTTGGTCCCGAGAAGTCGGGGTCTGATGATGGGATTATTGTTGTTTCTATCTAAAAAATACCATTGCCTGTCGGTTTTGGTAGCATTAGTGAATCCCTGATCAATTACTTAATCATTGCTCTTCGGGTTAACGGTGCAATGGGCCCCGTATAACCATTTCATAAAAATCCGATAGGTTCATTCTTTGACATTGCATTCAGGAATAAACCTTTATTTCATTTTAATAACGTTCAGTATTTTTGTGGTATCGAGAGCCGTAGCAGTCCAACGTAGGGTTAGACCATAGGTTCCCAAACTTTTTTTTGTAAAGCAGGAGACTTTCATTTAACCTCGGTAGGCCTTGTCATATATATATTACATAACATTTTGACTTAGCGTCAAAATTAAAATTCGGTTGAAGTGACGTCACTAGGACTCGCGAGGTTAAACCCACTTCTTCCCCAGTATGAAAAAAAAATACGACTGACAAAAACCTACTTATTTAGAATTATACATTCGTTTCATAGGGTCTCCTCATATGTTGGGAGAGTATTTTATTATTTTTGATACAATGATCAGCGCCCCCTTAAGCGTCTTCAGCGCCCCCCGTTTTCTTGTTCCCTTGATAGCTACAGTGCCCCCTGGGGGGCGGTAGGGAGCACTTTGGGAATCTATGGGTTAGACGGAGGGTGGGTCGGTTCGCGCATGCGCGAGCTGGGTGTGTCGTCCTGCCCGGCAGTTCCGCACCGGACTGTGGTAGTACCGCTACCCTCGGACCTAGGACCTGGACACACGCAGCATACACTGGTAATTACATATTATACGCAAATCTTTCTTTACACACCATTTTGACCCACGCTTCGTTCATTCACTGGCCAGCTGGTGTGCTGCCAGTGTGCATTCCTTTCACAGTAACCTCCTACGCAAAACCAATTTCGGCCTTTTTGAGTAGTCACTTGTCTTATATTGATGCGACGATAACAGTTGGTAGATAACTATTATTTTACTGAATTAGACGTTTACGGTATTTTTTTTTAAAGTTTTTCTTGTTTATTCATGTTTATATGAATATGATAATTTCCTCTTGAAACTTTGGAAAACGTGTATTAATTTTCTACTATTCATTGAATAGGGTGATACTGATAAGTCTGATAACATGCATGTTTAATATTTACTGTATGTTTCATAAGATCATAAGCAGTTTAATAGAAAACATTCGTCTTGTCATGCCTTGTGACGCAGTACCGTGATTGTCTTCCTTAATCGTTTCGTTTGTCATTTTTCTAAATATTTTCTAGAAAAGAATCAAGGAAAACACTTTTATTTTTCCATAAACATCACGAAGTGTGCTAAGACTCTTACGTATGCTAGTGTTTATACTTACGTCTTAACGTAGCGCCATTCCGATTCTGTCCCTTAGCTTCTGCAGCACTCGTCAACCGCGAAGTGTACACTACAATCACTCTCACACTGGAGGGAACTACCCTCACTAATGTATAATGTATGTGTAGTCACGGCACTGCACTCGCAAGCCGCCCCTCGTTATCCGAGCAATTTTAATGGAGAGCCCTCCGCGACTCGCTCGCTAATTGTTTCAAAAAGACTGTTGCTTTCGGCGTTTTTCTGTTGCGGGTCTTTTGTGTGTGAGCCTCGGTTTCCAGCTTTGTTAGTTACATGTCATGTGTATAAAAAAGTCTTTGGCATTCCTAATTTAGTTATTTAGTATTTTTTATTTGAAATAGACGCTACGGTCCCGTAAAACGTTTACAAACATTTTACGTACGCGTGCTAATATGTGCCTTCACCCTATTTATTTTATTTCTGCGTCATTAATTATCTGACCCATTTTAATTGCTCTTTATTGTTACACGAATGTGTCATGTCTGCTAGAGATATCTATTAGATATACATATGGACAGAGATCACCAACCAATCAATCAAACAGCCCACATCCACCCACTGCTGAGTAAAGGCCTCTTCACTTTCTCGTCACGTTACTTGTGGGTCCCCTCTGTCTTTTCTGCTTACTGTCAATTGTCTTAGTTATGACTGAACTTGAATTGGTGTTTTTTTTATTTATTTAGCACGCATGTTTTATATAAATAACCTTTAAGACCCAATGACTGTTCTATCGGCACCGTAGATCCAAAGCCAAAGACAGATTAATAAGTCACTATCCACAAAGCATTATAAAATTTATAAACCTAAAGTTGTGTACGTAAAAGTTAAAATTGTTAACACTTCGGTGAAGTGGCGGAATGACAGCTTTTGTATTTGACATGGTGTCGATAAGGTTAATATTTGGAATCACCACCTACAATCACTTGTACTCTCAATTTAACTTTCGATTATCGTTCTTCATTAACATACATAGATTATTCGTATCATCAATTAATCATTCACCCGCTACCGGGTGGAATTTAGTGATATATGTCGTAGGTACCACAGGGTAACAGTTAAGTAGCCTTCACAGTTATTATAGTGGTGATTTTAAAATGGTGGGACAAGATAATAAAACATAGCTTATAATAATAATCACAATCAATTAACATTAAAACTAAAACTACCTTAAAAAACAAAAAAATGTTACGGAAAAAAATAGCGGGGACTTTAAGTGGTATATTCTACGAACAAATAAAACATGGAAGCCGCACGTCTAGTGATGGGTCGTTCCCGGTAATTGCCCAATGTTACTACAGAGAAAGTTTCCATTTGGGAATATTACCCATACTGTGTTGGGTAAGTTACCGGGAACGACCCCTCACTACGCACGCCATACTAAATAATTGCCTTTCAAAACGGTCCTGAATTTTAGTTGACAAGTGTCACCCCCTGTTCAATGCATCACGGTAATGAATTTCAATTTCACCCTATAAAAACTTAAACCGCCATTTAAAAAAAGGTTGATTGGCGTTAAGATGGTGTTAAGAAAAGCGCTATGTCCTGCCCATCTTGGCACAATTGAACAAATGTGTTTGGGTCAGAATATTTGGGGGCATTTTTTAACTGGCATTATATAGACGTCCATGTTATATATGGTCCCAAACGTGATTTATAACAATTATAACCTTAGGCCAAAATTTCGTAACCGGCTACAAACCGGGAACCTCGATTCCCATTACGTATTGAGCCAGCGTGGTACCGTTTGGTAACTAAGTTTTGTAACTGGCTACAGAACGGGAATACATAATTCCCTGTTTGTAGCTGGTTACGTATTGGTCCAGAGTTACTGATCAGTTTGTACCAAACCGAAGCTAGGACGGTGTACGTACGGGCAGAGTGAAACTATAACGGTTCCTAGTCAACCTAGTTGACTACTGAACACTAAAAATGACTAAATGTCAGCATTATCCTACTAAAACATTTATTTATGACCAGTTACAATACGGGATATTTTTTCCCGTTTGAAAGCTGGTTACCAACTATGGCAACGAATCGGTAACGATTTAGTCTCATTTTGTAACCAGTTACAACATGGGATTATATTTTTCGAAGCCAGTTACCAAACGTGGTTACAAATCGGTAATGGGAAAGTGTTTTTTTTCCACAACACCTTACTAACTATTTTCAACAACTTTTACTACGGGGCCAAATAGGACAATGTTCTATAGAAATGGTCAAAAATAGGTTGACCATAATATAATTATGGACGGGTTCTTTTTTTGTGATTACATAATTGAACTCATAATAAAAGTTGTCCAAAATCATTAACAGATTCATGTTTTATTATCTTATATTACCATTCGAATACTGTATTTACCAAAATTATTTAAGCTACTGTTGGAAACTAAAGTCTGAATCTAAGTCTGATAACAATAGAAAGATAATGGAAATGTTTTGCATTTTCAAAACAAAGTAAACAAAACAATTCTTACACTTACAGTTTACAAAGTTATTGAATCTGCTTATTCAAGTTTCTCAGTCCATTAATCATAGAATATTAGGTACACAATAAAGCTCTCTGATTAACTCCTCATTTGTTTGATAGTTGTGTGAAATCTGATTCAGGTAGACGAGTTAGGTGGTACCTATTAACTACATAATTTTCGAAGTCAAAGTCGATTTATTAAAAACGTTCATAATATAGGTTAGGTATTTCCATTTAAAAATTGGCAAATAAACTTCTGATAAACAATTGCGAAAATTGATTTATTTTTCCAATTCAAACAAAATGGAATGCGTCACACACATACCTACTTCATCAACTCACGATGAAACAATTTAATCCTCAATTCCACATATCGTCAAAACCTTATTCTAGTTTAGCAGGAACACATCAAATCTGTAACAAGCTTCGTTCAAACATACACAGATTAATTTAAAAAAATCGTAAATCTGCGACGATCGGATTAATACCTATAGAATAGGCTTGCGTATCACGATCGATCAGAACAGGGTACGGGACGGACATTGGTTCAGCGAGTTCCTGTCACAGAGACGGTTCACCTCCCGCAGGGAAATCCTCTTAGCGGTTTTATTGCTCGGTTCCGCCATGTTTGAGTAGGCAACCTCATTTACCGGGAGTCAATATCCTTTCCGATCACATCGTTGGATTCCGACTGAGATTTCATTTCGATGTCGTCCGTGATACCTATTTTACATACGACCGTATTAGCGTAGTTCTGAAATAGCAAAAGCATAATGTTGCTCTTTTAAACCACTTACGGAAAAAGGACGGGAGTTTTAAGATTTACTTGAGTAGGTATTGTATTTGGCTTAGTTGCCTCCAAATAGGAGTTTGTGAAATATTATAGTTCATTAGTATTACCTAGTGGTTATCAAACTTGCCAATACCAGGATGGGTGGGATAATCAAAGAGAGGCCTATGCCCAGCAGTGGCTGGGTATTTACGGGCTGACAATTATGTAGTATAAATGTCCTTTGGGACATCTATTCAAAATAATGTAATGCAAAAAAATCACATCTAATTATCAGATGTCACTGATAAAATCTGAATGTCCTGTAACTGCCGCTGTCATATATATCGGTAATTTAGCTACGAGGCTGTATTTAACATTTGATGACATCTCATCTGTTACCAAAAGGCTCGCGTTTGGCGGGCGGCCAGCCGTCGCTCACCTTATCTCCCTCACCACATATGAGGTGTACCACCACATACGCGAGTGATACGAGATTGGTATGTAATGCAACATGCTTCGCTTGCTACGGATTCGTCTATTATTTAAAGAGTATATAGGTACCGGAGTGTAGGTAATATCAGTCAAGTCATGTTTGGCATATGCCTGACAAGTACCTAAGACTGATTTATCCCAACATCTACATCTCCGATATCTTCATATTATACTTGGATGATAAGTTTTCGTTTTACAGCTCAAAACATGACTTGACTGATGCAAATAAATCAACTGTCATTTTCCACCAGACGTTACCATTTGATTTTATTCATAGGGTCGTCCGTGGATCAATACGGTGCGTAAACAAAAGGTGCCCAAAACCTTAGCCAATAAGCCAGTCTTTCAAAATTGTTGAATAATCTAGTCTAGTTGATGAAGTATTGTAGTAGAGTCACATCAAATCATCTTTTAATCTGCGATTACTATTTAAAAATATTCATCTTGCACAGCCTTAACAAATTAGTATGTAGTTTTAATATTCAATGGCAGATTAAGTCTTTATTTCAATCTGGTAAAGTGGGACCTAACTCGAAGTAATATGCTAAGACCGGTACTGGTGTCATTTGTTACCTCGAGCGCAGTTCAAGCTGGCGGTAAGCCAAACCTTTGAAGCCTTTATCGTTGCTGCCCGTTAGCTAATAGCTACACAAGTTGTGACACAACTGACATAAAAAACCACTGGCAGTGGAACCATGCATATGCGACAACGTCCACTTTTTTCGAAATTGTTATTTAATTGAATACTTTCAAAGAGAAATTTTAAATTTTGATCTTTTTAATTTTTCTATTCATGAAGCGTAAAACGTTTTATACCCCTGGAATGTAACTTCATTGACATTATAATGTCATGTCATTGTCATAGTTGGTTTACATTTTTGATCTCGGATTCGAATTCAGAGTTATTTCGCTTGTCTTAGTTATTAATTTATGATAAAGTCACTCGCGGTCAAGTAATATTTCATAGAAAATACTATAATCTGGCTGATTTAAAAGATAGTTTTCAAATACATATTTACATTTTACAAGATAGGTAGAATCCATTTTAACAAAGCGACCACTAGAAGTAGGTTGATTAAATTTAACACTAATTTTCAATTTGAATGTTTTGTACATAACAAATTACTCGTACCTACATAAAGTCTAAACACATAGAAGTAAATTAGTACACAAGGTATTCCTATCAAAACACAGTTTTCCTCTCAAATATATACCACAAGGCGCGGAATCAACCTCATACGTCAACTATTCATAAACTGCTTAGTTTGCATTCGAGTTTCGGAACTCCTGCAATTTAGAGGCTGCGCTGCAAACTTCATGCAGCGCAAATGTTTCACGCGGACGCCGTCTGACTTATTTAAGGATTTAGCGGATCTTTTTTCGCTCGTTTTCGATAAAACTTTTGGGAAGTGTGTTGGCACGTTTTCTGTTTTAAGCCGGGACATTAACAAAGGTTTTAAGATCTAAGCCTGTACTTATAAATTCCCACTTTTATTATTCTGTTACTTCATTTTAATAGTAATAAATATAATCAAGTTAAAGAGGAGTTTCATCTTTAGTACCGTTTGGTAGCAAAAGTTTCGTAACCAGCTTCGAAATGGGAATAAAATCCCAATAGGTAACCGGCTTTAAATCAGAACTTATCATTATCGATTTGTAACCAGGTTTGTACCAAATCCGGCTACGAGATGGGACAGTTACTCCCATTGCATAGCTGGCTACCAGAAGGGAAACCATGTTTCCCATTTGGCAGCCAGCCAAATCTGGCTACCAAAGAGAGTTTTATAACCACGTATCGTAATTTATATTCCTCATAACAAGTACTGTACTATAAGTCTTTACAATAGTACTACTATACCATATATACAGGGTGTTTGGTTAGCTGTGTCGGAGCTTTTAAGGGCTTAAACTATAATCAATTTTATCGATAAATTACCATCCATTTTTTTTTTTGTGCCAACGATCATTAAATGGCGGCCATTTTAAAATTTCAAACAGACGAATACGGGCGCACGTGATATTTCTGGAATTATACGTTTGTCATCGGTCCTATCCTTGCAAAAAAAATCTCGTTAGAGAGCTCATTACATAAGCAAACTAATTAAGCTAATCATTTGACTCAACTATTTGAACAACAAGGCTAAAAAAAAAATGTTTTTATTCAAAATAGTAAAAAATTCACCTAAATTTTTCAATTAATTTAATTTTGCATGAAAACTAGGTCGTTAAGATAGGTTTTTGGTGTTGTTATTTATTAGTACAGTATGTTAGTTAAAAAATAACACCATAATTACAGTTATACCTTAAGTACTTTAGAAATTACAAGTGCTCAAACATACACCAGAACAGCTGCATTTAGCGTTCCCGATGCAAAATCCATAAACAAATGAATGTCAGCAGTGTACTGACTAGTGAAGTGGCCGCCTTCCATCCATCCAGTGCATGTTTGAGCACTTGTAATTCCTAAAGTACTTAAGGTATAACTGTAATTATGGTGTTATTTTTTAGCTAACATACTGTACTAATAAATAACAACACCAAAAACCTATCTTAACGACCTAGTTTTCATGCAAAATAAAAGTAATTGAAAAATTTAGGTGAATTTTTTACTATTTTGAATAAAAAAAAATTTTTTTAGCCTTGTTGTTCAAATAGTTGTGTCAAATGATTAGCTTAATTAGTTTGCTTATCTAATGAGCTCTCTAACGAGATTTTTTTGGAAGGATAGGACCGATAACAAACGTATAATTCCAGAAATATCACGTGCGCCCGTATTCGTCTGTTTGAAATTTTAAAATGGCCGCCATTTAATTATCGTTGGCACAAAAAAAAAATTGTATGGTAATTTATCGATGAAATTGATTGTAGTTTAAGCCCTTAAAAGCTCCGACACCGCTAACCAAACACCCTGTATATACCATATATATACTAACGTTATCTGGAATTATTTCTTTCAGTTATCATTTAATGTGAAAATTTCATTATTTAAATTCCCAGAGCTTTTTCCGGTTGGGTTGATAACTTCGTTCGTATAGATATATAGATCGTCGTTCGCGCGCCACTCAGTTTTATCCAATTCAATTAGTGGTTACTGTACCGTGTTACCACTGTTTTTTAAAATGCCTTTTTTAAGCTGCTTGCTTTAGCATTATTTTACTCGAACTAGGGTTATACATAGAGTTTAGCGGTTGTTAAATATGGTAATAAATAATAAAAACAGGTACTTAAACCTACATTTAGATATGATTTCGGTTGATAGATAAAATGCCATCTGAAGCGTCTATATTACCAGTGTTATGTTTGAAATTTCAATTAAGATGTGTTTTCATACGTATTAGGCTCTGTTCTGGCTTGAGAGCACAAACAATAGATCTAATTAGTTACACCTGGGAAAATTATTGCTTTTACTCCTTCGAAGTAGGTACAGAAGTCTTAGATTTATTATTCGAACAAAATTGACGAATAACGCTTAAATATCGCATATTTGTATTAGTAAATAATTTACGTAATATTGTCATTTATACTTAATTATTTAACTAATACATACTCGTAGATGATTAGTTTCTCTAAATACAATGCCCTTTTGACCACTCATGTAGGTATTTAATAAGCATGTGTGAATCCGAAGCGGTATCAACTTGTTTTTTTTTTCTCAGAAGCGTAAGGAGCGCGGGCGCATCGATACAGACGCGATCCACACAGTGGAGCAGGCGGAGCTGGGCGAGCTCTGCAAGCAAATCCCCGAGAGCGACGGCGACAGTCCGCTCTTCAGGTATCCCTTCCAGGTAATACATGCCTAGCGCTCACTCAGCCATCAACGAGTATCGACACACGGTATAGCAAGAGGAGCTGGCTAGTTCTGCGAGCAGGGTGCTGAAAGCGACGGCCACAGTCCGCTCTTCAGGTATCCCTTCCAGGTAATACATGCCTATCGCTCCCTCATCCATCGAGGAGCATCGATACACGGTATAGCTAGAGGAGCTGGCTAGTTCTGCGAGCAGGGTTCTGAGAGCGACGGCGACAGTCCGCTCTTCAGTTATCCCTTCCAGGTAATACATGCCTATCGCTCACTCATCCATCGACGAGCATCGACACACGGTATAGCAAGAGAAGCTGGCTAGTTCTGCGAGCAGGGTTCTGAGAGCGACGGCGACAGTCCGCTCTTCAGGTATCCCTTCCAGGTAATACATGCCTATCGTTCACTCATCGATCGACGAGCATCGACACACGGTATAGCAAGATGAGTTGGCTAGTTCTGCAAGCAGGGTGCTGAGAGCGAAGGCGACAGTCCGCTCTTCAGGTATACCTTCCAGGTAATACATGCCTATCGTTCACTTATCCATCGACGAGCATCGACACACGGTATAGCAAGAGGAGTTGGCTAGTTCTGCGATCAGGGTGCTGAGAGCGCTGGCGACAGTCCGCTCTTCAGGTATCCCTTCCAGGTAATACATGCCTATCGCTCACTCATCCATCGACGAGCATCGACACACAGTATAGCAAGAGGAGCTGGCTAGTTCTGCGAGCAGGGTTCTGAGAGCGACGGCGACAGTCCGCTCTTCAGGTATCCCTTCCAGGTAATACATGCTTATCGCTCGCTCATCCATCGACGAGCATTGACACGATATAGTAAGAGGAGTTGGCTAGTTCTGCGAGCAGGGTTCTGAAAGCGTCGGCGACAGTCCCCCCTTTGATTTTTGTGTTACGTACTTACTTATTAAAATTAAGTAAAGATTAAATATCTTCATCGTCATAGTTACTGTGAGACTACCGAGTCTTGTATTTGTGTATTCAGCTAGTTAAACATTTGTAGTCGAATCCAGTTGAAAATTATTTTAAACATTTAATTTATAAAGTCAATTAACTAAGCCAGTGTAATTTATTTAAATGTCTAAACTCAATCAAAATCCTTATAACATATATCAACTTCGGTATACATTTTGCAAACAATTTACAAGGGTCACTTGAAATTTCGCTCTGTCGACCAGCAATAACGGTATCGGATTTACGGTTTTAATTGCATTGCGTTCGGTTAAATTCTCTTCAGGTTTTTAACGTATTACTCGTAAATGAGGTTTCGTGTTTCGTGTAAAAACTTACGTACCTATTCATTTTAACAGACTCCGTAGCTAAAACAGAACCTAGTGATAGTAGCTCTGTCTATGAAACTGGAGGTCTCTTTAAGTCTCGGTAAAAGTATTTATTTGTGTGTTGTTACGATTTTTTTCCTAGGTTAAGTATTTTTTTATCAACTTATTAATGTATGTATCAATTGATTACTAATATCGTCGTCTAAGTGCACAGCAGCCTAAAATTTGGCTTCTGTGATACTAGGACGGTTTATGTAAGTTTCTCTTTAATGTTGTCTTGAGACACGATCTAAAATTAACTTCTCGATACGCGCTTTGCTTACTAATGCTACAAAAACCCCAGATTTTCCAATTTACTTGACAATAACAAGTAAATTGCAAGCTATTAGTGTTAGATGGTAAAATAAGGAGAACCTATATTCCTGACAAGGCGAAGCAAGACCTAGCATAAATTAGGTTGAGTAGGCATCAGTGGAGCCTCGGCATCGTTATCGACGAAACGCTGAGTCTTCGGGATTTTAATAAGCCTGCGCTGTGACGTGTAATAAGGGCACGTCTTATAAGAAAGACATATTAGATGGATTTATTAGCGTGTAGGATAAGGATGAATAGGCTAATATTTTTTTCTCAAATTTGCTACGGAATGTTGTTGTTACTTTCTTTAAATTAAACCCTGCAATACTCTGTATCCGGTGTCATGTGCTAAGATGATATGTAAAGAGATGTCATGTATTTATTTCACACCTAGGACTGCAAACAAACTGTCTTTTGTTTTGAAACGTCAAATTGAAACACTAGGTCTTGACATACAGCCACATAAAAAAATTAAACTTGGCGACTGAAGACGTAATGTTATCTTTTTAACTATTAACTATTACATAGTGCTGACAAGCACATATAATATCTTATAGATAGTAATGCCATCAGTCGCCAGTGGCTAGATAGTTTTTCGGCAGCTACAGATGACACAAATAACTAGATAAATTTAACCAAACAAGAAGAAGTTGGTCTGAAACTTTTGTATTTAGGTATTTATCCGATTCTGTTGTTCCTAATTAAGGCGGACTTACCTTTGACCTTACGGATTACCTACCTAACTTCTGAGCAGACCTTACATGATTACTTACAACTTCTGAGCCACGGACGTCGGAAAAAGTTTCTTACTTTGTATAGGGAATGAGCGTGATCTTCTAATACTATAGAGTATTTAGAGGAAAAATCCTATCTTTTGTTGTTATAATTACTATGTAAGAATATTACACGCAATCTATATTTTTACACGTTATAGAAACATTCAGTAGAAT
>JALPQI010006383.1:0-52800 GCA_025490895.1 Thaumatotibia leucotreta
TACGCGCATTAGTAGGAGAGGCCTACGTCCAACAGTGGACTGAGATAGGCTGATAATTTAATTCATAATTAATTGGCAAAATTGTCTGGGAAGCTGGGGGTTAAAATGAGGCGGATAAAAATGCAATGCCGAGCTCGCTACGAACAAATAAAACATGGAAGCCGCACGCCACCATACTAAATTGCTATTCAAAAACGGTCTTGAAGTTTAGTTGACAAGTGTCACCCCTTCTTCAATGCATCACCGTAATGAATTTCAACATCGACCTATAAAAACTTAAACCACCATTTAAAAATAGTTGTGATTGGTCCATCAAATTTTTTATTGGCTATATTCTATAAACATTTGTCAAAGATGTTGCGCCGAAATATGCGCGGTGTTAAGAAAAGCGCTATGACTGACCTGCCCATCTTGGCACGATTGAACATTTATTTTTGGGGGAATTTTTGAGCTGGCGTTAGACGTCCATGTTATGTATGGTCGCAGCTAGCTCGTTATTACCTAATTACCTATACCTACTGAATCTATTTTTAACTTACTGTTGTTTTTCTCGTTATTTTCTTTTGTAAGTCAGCATGCAGTTGTTATTGTAGTATTGCATAGAAAGCAACATTTTACTGAACTTTGGATCTCTTATGGATTGTACCATACAAGCACGCATGGGGTGTCTAGTGTCTAAAGTGATTAGTTTAATGAAGGTCAGTAGGACATGTCCCTTACGTTCATAGGTCATGCGTTTTTGATGGCTTTTTTTCATAAATATACGAGTATCCTTTGTTTTATATGACGTAGGTAAACTATTGAGCTCTATGCCTACCTGATGGAAATGTTCCATGATGGAATTGTCCTCTCAGGGTGCTTAGACAAGTTGCCAATCGCTAACGCTTAATCGTCAATCGTAAACGAAAGGCAGCTAACTGTCTTTGTCGCACTAATATGAAAGAGTGACAGAGGGAAAACTACGATACGCTACTAAGCATTAGCGATTGGCAACTTGGCTAAGCATCTAGGTCTCTATTGTCGTGTCGTGGTGTAAAGGTGCATGTAGACCAAACGAGCATTCCCTCATTCTATCCCCCGCTATACATAATCAACGAATTTCGACATTTCTTAGAGCGGGGGATAGAATGAGCGAATGCTCGTTTGGTCTAAATCTGCGAACAAATAAAACATGGAAGCCGCACGTCATACTAAATTGCCTTTTAAAAACGGTCCTGAATTTTAGTTGACAAGTGTCACCCCCTCTTCAATGCATCACGGTAATGAATTTTCAATATCAACCTATAAAAACTTAAACCGCCATTTAAATAGTTGTGATTGGTCCATCAAAGTTTTGATTGGCTATATTTTATAAACGTTTGTCAAAGATGTTGCGCCGAAATATGCGCGGTGTTAAGAAAAGCGCTATTAGGAAATTATAGGTTATAGGTTTTGGGGGCATTTTTGAGCTGGCGTTAGACGTCCATACTGTATATGGTCGCAGGTCTAAATGCACCTTTAGAGTGCATGATTAGATATTTTTGACCTCCGTGGCAGCTCCGATATATCTCTTAACGACTGTACAAAACGTTTTGTTTGAATACCGCAGTAGAATATTTTTTGTACAGATTTACGCATTATAACAAATATTTGCTGGTGAAATACGTATATTGTATTACAGAAAAACACGCGTGTGCGTTACTCTAGCAGAGTCACTGCAGTATGTTCTCGTGTAATTTTAAGTAATATCTCGTTTTCATGAATATTAAGATTATTACGACGGTTTTTTTGTAATTCTGAAAGTTTGTCTTACTGACAAACATTTGGAAACGAGAAGAACGCTATTTTATTCGGTATATGACAGAATTATCCAAATTTTGGTCTGATTATTACGACTTTGGTTAAAAATATAGACAAGTGTTCGATGAAATTTTTTGCAACATTAATTTATTTATTTATTAACTCCCGTCATAAATTCTCTTGTCGATTAATTACTTAAATAATAGTTCAAATGTCTTGAGACGGATTCCAGCGGACTCCAGGGGTTAAGCGCAATAATGTAAAAATACGTGGTGACGATTTGCAATTTTCACTATAATTGACAGGTAATAAGCTAATATCATGTATTTTGTGGCACAGTGTACATGCCGTAAGACTGGATACAAGTTAATCATAATCAGTAGGCTTAGCACAGGAATAGTGTGACTATATGTCGCCACAAGCTAGACTATCCATCCCTCTTTTATTCATATAGTCAGTACAAGATGGAAAAACTATCTCGCCGCGACATACTGACATACCAATCAAGTGCTAAGCATTCTGGCTTACGGCGAGCCCTGGGTCGCGTTTTATAAAGTTACAATTCACAAGTTTGCTATTTGCTTCTCTTTCTAGCCAATATGTGCGTGCGTTAGAGAGGCAAATAGCGAAATTGTAAAATGTAACATTATAAAACGTGGCCCTGCTGGCTTCTCGCACGCATGCGTACGCGCAAGGTTTAAGGCGGTATTGTGATCAGTGCGACCCCGCGTTCTGACCCCTAACGTTCTATTAAACAATGTGAGAAAAGCTGATGACCCTAGAAGCCAAAGTTCCATTAAATTAAAAAAATAACAATGTGACAGTTAATTCCGACGGGTGAGTGGTAGTATGTAATTCTCATTGTATCATATTATAAAAAAAAATTGCTCTCCACTCAATTATTTTTGGTAACTGTGGTTACCAGCTGTCACTCTTATTTTATATAGGAATAAAGCTCAACTAAAATGTCAAGGCAAATGAGCGGTTAGGAGATCTTTCAATTCAAAAAAGTCTTGAAAATTAAAAACCTATGAATTTTAGAAACACAGGACCGAAATAAAATTCATTAGAAGGATGTAAAAAAAATATGAATTAGTTAGAATATTTTGACAATTTAAATTTTCAGAAGAATTATTGTACCGCTTGGCATATAGATTCATAGTAAGTACTATAAATCTGTGTTTTTGTTACACCGAACTTATGGTAAAACCGACTGCATATTTTTAGGAAAGTTGTCTCCGATTTCTTGCAACAAATTAAGTGTTTAATGAAAAGGGCCAGATTGCTAGAAATTTGTTTCAAATAAAATTTCATCTGTATTTTTATAGATTTTAACATTTTATAAGTACATAGTTACGAACAAAAGGTTAAATAATATATCAAGAAAATAAAAATTTGTTAGAACAGTGTTTTAATTCTATGTTTTAAAGGACTACAGACTTTTTCAGCTCTGTTAGAGCTTTACAGTACGAATTATACAATTGGAATTATATTACGTACTGTTCTATGAAATTTCGATCAAATTTTTCAAAATTTAATCAACATAATTATCGCAAAGCCTACCTAATCGTAGATAGATTTTCAAGCTTCAAGTTTTAAATAAAACGCATATCAAAATTAAATAGAATATAAAAAACTTACAGTTGTTTCTATCGCCAGCAAACAGCCGATGAAATCGCTCGAAGTCAGGACGGCCTCCGAAGAATTTCCCATTTTGATTCAGGACTTCTCTTATCAGCTCCAGATTATTGACTACCAAGCACTGGGACCCTCCTAACTTAATGCTAAATATGTCCCCGTACTCTTTGGCTAGCTCCGTAAACGCTTGGAAAGGGGATTCGTGGGTCCCCAAAAGATGTAAACTGCCAACGACCGGCAAAGGTGTCGGCCCCGGCGCTTCTCTCAAAACCACCTCTTTAGAATTCCCATATTTGTTTTCCCGTGTAATACTAATCGATTTACGGGAATAAACTTTGTATAAAATGAGAACAGCGACGGCGATTAAGAGTAGGGCACTCATTTTTTCTTTTATAGAAAATTTTTTGAGTGACCACACCGGGTTGACAGCTGATTTTGGCGGGAACGCGCTAGCCACTGCGCTTTGTTAGTAGTGAGCCACCATTTTATACACTTCGCTTAAATTATTCCGATTCTCTTTTTTTTCACGACCACGGCACCAAGCTATTATGCCACTTCGCGCGTTGTAATAAAATCGAATCTTTTTATCGATTCCCGTTTGATCCAAGAATCGAATTTTAATATTTTTTTATTGTTTTTTGGGTACTTGCGACGTCGACTGGGCGGAGAATACTGTCAGATTGTTTTTTTAACGTGTAATCATAACGTTTGAATGGGGGCAATTAGTATTGGGTCGTATGTCGTGAAGAGTGGTGAGAATTGTCGCGTCTGCAGAAATTTGTAGGTACAGTCGCCATCAGATTGATCGAAGCGGCCAGGATGCTCATAAATATCTGAGCGGGGTGCTTAAACAAGTTGCCAATCGCTAACGCTTAATCGTCAATCGTAAACGAAAGGCAGCTAACTGTCTTTGTCGCACTAATATAAAAGAGTGAGAGGGAAAATTACGATACGGTACTAAGCGTTAGCGATTGGCAACTTGGCTAAGCATCCAGGCCTCTATTGTTAATGTGTTAGAGTGGATGTTTATATATTTTTGAGTACAATGGCTACTCCGAAATATCTGAGGGTATGTGCCTCTTTTAAAAGAATATCCGAAAATTAAATATATCTATATATTTAATTTCCGGATTTTCTTTTAAATGCAGATTTTTTGGATTACTTTTTAACAAAACTTGTTTCACACCACTCTGTCACGCTTTTGGTTGCTGTTTCGACTCAGTACCTATATTGAAAAAAATCCGTTGCACTTGTATTTCTTTTTCACGCTAGGTTTTAATCTATACATCAGAAATTGAAAACAAAACGTCATCCCATACAAGATTCACCACTGCGTCCCGTTTTTTAGGGACACAAAATAAGACAACGATAAGAATTTTGACCCTTAGACAAGTTGCCAATCGCTAGCGCTTCATCGTCAATCGTAAGCGAAAGGCAGCTAACTGTCTTTGTTGCACTAATATGAAAGAGTGACAGAGAGGGAAAACTACGATACACTACTAAGCGCTAGTGCTTGGCAACTTGTCTAAACATCCTGATATGTTGGAGTGCTCCAGAGAATATCTGATATCGACTCAGTATATTTTATAACGAATTTCTGTTTGCATTTTTTTTTAATAATATTATTTTCAATACGTTGACTTCAATCTCACCTCTCTATTTAATTATTCCATACCAAGTAAATGTTTTCTGTTTAATCCAATGGTTGAACGGTAAATAATGCCATAAGGTGTTAATGAGCATGGTTCGTCATACTACTACGTTGGTACCTACTTTGGTACATTTATAATATCAGATTAGTCTATTTTGTGGTGTGGATGTGGTGACGGCAGTAACAATACATTTGTAACTACCCCAACTCCTCCTGCGGGTGTCGTAAGAGTCGACTAAGGGATTGAAGTGTCACTGACCATTTCACAAGACTGATGATGGGCAGCAGCGTTATCATAGGGACACATTACTGCGATCGTCAATCCGCTTGCCCAGCGTGGCGATTATGGGCATATACCTCCTAATGCGTCTATACACATAGTTAATAGAAGAGGCCTACATCCAGCAGTGGACTATCATAGGCTGATGATGGATGGATGGAGTCTATTTTGTACGTCTATTTTATAAATATAATATTAGAACCTACGAGTAAAATACCTATTATGCTCTTTTTATGTTGTGAAACAACTCTTATTGATTTATAAAATGTTTAGAGTTGTTTGTTTTTAAGTAGTAACACTATTTGTCAGCCTCCGTAGCCTAGTTGGTAGTGACCCTGCCTACGAAGCTGGAGGTTTCGGGTTCGAATCCTGGCGAGGGCATTATTTGTGTATTTATTTATCACAAATATTTGTTCCTTGGTCATGGCTGTCTATGTATAT
Organism: Thaumatotibia leucotreta; assembly: GCA_025490895.1. NCBI lineage: Eukaryota > Metazoa > Arthropoda > Insecta > Lepidoptera > Tortricidae > Thaumatotibia > Thaumatotibia leucotreta. Next base: position 5,790 of record JALPQI010006383.1, read on the forward strand.
AAGTATCTATTATATATATCGTCGCCTGGTACCTGCATCACAAGTGGGATTAGGTCGATTTGTGTAAGATGTCCCAAGATATTTATTTGTGTATGTAACTTTAAAAACAACAAATAATAATTTAATAACTAAAATACTCAATCATGTTTAAACTCAAGTTAATTGATTAATTATTAATTCAACTCAAATTTAAATTTGGGAGTAGCCCAGTGTCCCGTTCCCGTCATATAAAAAAAAACCGGCCAATGTCAGCAGTGTTATTCACTAAGGAAACCGCCTTGCTGTCAGCGCTGTGTCAGCGCTGCGGCAGCGTCGAGCCTAAAAATGGTATTCACTAATGCACTTTAAACGATACTAGTGCTCGGCGACGAATGCGGCGTGAGCTGGAACTACACTGCGTCGAGAGTTTGACGTTTAATGTACGAACTTCGTATTCTCTAACGAAAAACAGCGACGAACTCGCCCACAACCTCGCTCACAGCTTCGATTCCTAATGTCAAATAAAACAGCTAGGATTTTAGACAAGGCTGTCTCGACATCGAGCTCGTTGACGAATGCAGCGTCGAATGTGTAAGTAAGAGAATAGCATAGCAGGTTATTGTCGGGCCATGCCTAATTGCCCAGTGTAGATGTTTAAAATATTCAAAAACGCCCTGACCGATTACGTTCAAAATAGTTTTCCCTCACTAAAGCGCTCGTTTTTATTTAATACGAGCGGGTAAAAACGCTTTTTACCAACTTTTGAATAAAGTAATTTGACCATGCTCTAATTCCTATGGCCCACAACTGGATCTGTACGACCGTAGTAAGCATGCGCAATCGGAGCTCTCATGTTAAATTGGTCATGTCTCATGGGTGACTTTGTAAGCCATTGGCTATACCTATTTAAGAACCAGGAGGAGTAACTCTACTCTGCAATACGTTTCGACATTGATTTTTAAATGGTTTCTTTAAGTTAATTTACATTTGGATGAGATTTGTAACCATATTTCCTCGCGATAGTGAGGGGAAAAAGTTGTATTACACTTGGCGGCAAAGTTTGTTCAACTCTCATGTCTTTAGACCTTCGCAATGCTCAAGATTCCAGTTTTTGAAGCACTCGCTACGCTCGTGGCTCAATTTTGGAATCTTTCGCTACCTCAGGTCTCAATATTGGCACCGCAGTTAAACAACGATGTTGCCCCCTTGTATAATAAATAACTATTTATTTTAAAGTACCTATAGTACATGCCTAATTAATATTTTTTCGACCCGCGGATCAAAAGTTAGAGGGGGTGGGATTTTTTTAAGTACCTAAGTCTTAAAGTCTGTCTGTTGAACGGAAATAATTATTTCGCAATGCAAGCATGCTAAAACGGATGTAAAAATCGTAAATTTTTACTAAGAAATGAAATCGCTGCCCTTGTCATAGAAACAGCCCGCGTATACAATAAATTCAAGGCAATTTCATAACAATCATAAGTCAGTAGATTGATGTTTACTAATCGAGAAATGGCACACTCTAAAGGTGCATTCAGACCAAACGAGCATTCGCTATTCTCACCCCCTACTCTACCAAATTCGATCGTTACAAAACGTGATTCGTTGATTTCCTGCGACCATATATAACATGGACTTCTAACGCCAGCTCAAAAATGCCCCCAATAACAATTGTTCAATTGTGCCAAGATAGGCAGGCCACAATGCTTTTCCTAACACCGCGCATATTTCGGCGCAACATCTTTGACAAATGTTTATAGAATATAGCCAGTCAAAACTTTGATGGACCAATCGCAACTATTTTAAATGGTGGTTTAAGTTCTTATAGGTTGACATGGAAATTGAATACCGTGATGCATTGACGAGGGGATGACACTCGTGAACTAAAATTCAGGACCGTTTTTGAAAGGCAATTTAGTGTGGCATGCGGCTTCTATGTTTTATTTGTTCGTAGTTGATTTCGTAGAGTGGGGGATAGAATAGCGAATGCTCGTTTGGTCTGAATGCACCTTAATAGCTGAACACATTTGATCGTCGTTATTCAAATATGGTCGATTATGTTCTAAATAGTTATATTTTTTTGTATTCTATGTGTAATCCCACTAGTACCGATTTTTTTCATATTTTTTTTGGATCCACATATCACACATTTTTTTTATTCAGACACGATACACGATACTTCAGATAAAAACTTTATTTTAAGACCTTTAATATTTTTAAAATACCTATTCAACGATATAGTACGGTCAAATCGTACATTAAACTCGCAAAACATGTAGTAAAGCTGCATTTTTGGTATGTTATTTAGACACCATAGGGCAGTATAAAACCACATTTTGCAGGCAAAAAAAAGTTGTGCTAGCTGCGTTATACGTGAAAAACTGTGAAATTTACTGTCTATTTTTAGTTTCTGATTTTTATAAAAAAAGCCTTACGTTTTTTGACAATATATATCAGATAGCATTTAAAAATGAATGAATTTGTAACAAGATGAGATAACATGCATTACCGTAGGTCTTATAGTTTCAGAGATTCGAGACTTCAAATAGTGCCCTGTTTTGTAAACTAGATAAAATGTTGAGTTTTGCTAACATTTTTGGCTTAATATCACCTTACCTAATTATGCTACGAAAAACATGAAATAATTATCTTATAGCGCAATCAATATTCTTTCATTTAAGGGTAAAATCAGGTCAGTAAACTTTGTGATTGAAACTAAAAACGCGAAATTCAAAAAGCAGGAGGTCCGCTATCTAAGTTTTTCATACAAATCGCAAGTCGTGTTGCAAAGCTGCAATTTTAGTATATTATATAAGCCCTATAAGGACGTACAAAAATGCATATTACAAGAAAAACAAAAAAGGAATTTCTGCATAGGACGAAAAAAACTGAAAAAATATTGGACTTCTTTTACTCTTTGACGTTTAATTAAAAAACTATTATCTTTTTGATACTAATTGCTACCAAACTTAGAAAGAATATGAAATTTGAAAGGATTTGAGCTACCTTGCATTAGCCTAAATTATATACGAGGGCTGTTCCGAAAGTTTTTAGTTGCTCCGGTTCTATTCATACGATTTCAATAAAACTTACACCATTTTGAGGGATATTTCAATGACGCTTTAGGCGGTGTAAATTTGTTTTAGTAAAGATTTTAGATATTTTTATTTTTTTGTTTTACTTAGACGTGTCGAGTCATACTCCAATGACCATGATACCGGTTTTTAAGAGACTTTTTTTAATGAGATGCTATGAACATCATTCGCTTATAAAACTATTTTATTTTATAGGTACTAGTAATTGAAGATATTTTCGTTATTTTTAAGTACAAATTACGTGATATCCTTTACTTTAATCATAAATGAGTAGGCATAGAAAAAAATTGTAAAAGTCTAAAATTGGAATTTGTAAAAATCATCATTCAATCAATAATCATTGTTCTTCAATTATAATTTAAAAAACGCAAAATGAACTAAATTATTTATCCCCGGTATACTTAAGTACGGTTTTCAAAGATTTTTATACAAAATATGCTTCAATGTGTCAAAAATGGCAATTTTTTCCATACAATGTTAAATTTCATACAAAACAGTTTTTTGTAAAACAAAACTATTCCCATTACATGCATAAATTTATTAACCATAATAAGTATTCAAATGTCCCTCACAATGATATAAATTTAATTTAAATCGCATGAATAGAACCGGAGCAACTAAAAACTATCGGAACAGCCCTCGTAGATTTAGAGAAACGACATTTCAAAATGTGCCCTTCATTAAGTTAAGAAAATAAATGCATGTTTTGAAGCTTCGTATACCCCCAACTATAAGATTTACAGTAATTGTTATCGGCTCAATTTGTTCCAAATTTAATGTAGTTATTATCTACAATTACTTTTTTTTCTTAGCGCGAACGTTTTGCCAATATTTAGTGAATAGCTTTAACGTAACCTAAAATTTGTTTATGTTTTGATAAAAGGGCACTTTATGAAATGTCGTATCTCAAAATATATATAACTTACGGTGATGCAACGTAGCTCAAATCCTTTCAAATTTAATGTTCTTTCTTAGTTTTATAGCAATTAGTATCAAAAAGATAATAGATTTTTAGTTAAACGTCAAAAACTAAAAAAGTGCGAATTTTTTTCCGTTTTTTACGTCCTATGCCCAAATTATTTTTTTGTTTTTCTTTTAATATGCATTTTCGTATATATCTATAAGGCCTTTATAATATACCAAAATTGCAGCTTTGCAACTCGACTTGTGATTTGTATGAAAAACTTAGATAGCGGGCCTCCAGCCTTTGGAATTTCGGGTTTATACTTTCAACTACAAAGTTCACTGACCTAATTTTACCCTTAAATTAAAGAATATTAAGTGCGCTATAAGGTCATTATTGCATGTTTTTCGTAGCATAATTAGGTGAGGGGATATTAAGTCGAAAACGTTAGCAAAACACAAAATTTTATCTAGTTTACAAAAAGGGGTACTTTTTAAAGTCTCGAATCTCTGAAACTATAAGACCTACGGTAATGCATGTTAGCTCAACTTGTTGGAAATTTATTAGTCGTTAAACGTTTATTTACATATGATATCAAAAAACGTAAGGTTTTTTAAATAAAAATCATAAACTAAAAAATGGCCGTAAATTTCGCAGTTTTTCACGTACTACCCAGCTAGCAAAACTTTTTTTTTGCTTGCAAAATATGGTTTTATACTGTCCTATGGTGTCTAAACAACATACCAAAAATGCAGCGATACTACTTGATTTGCGAGTTTAGGGTAAAATTATGTACGATTTGACCGTACTAATATCCCACCTTACGGATCCTAATAAAAAAAACATCCCTTTTACGAGTTACATCCCTTTGTCGCGTTTTACGAGAGATTCAACATTGCGAGTAGGGCAGGTAACCGAAAATAATAGGTACATTACGACACAAGTGCGAAAAACAGGAAATCCGAAACGAGCGGCGATGTATTAAAATACTACCGAAGGGAGTGTTTTAAATCGACACAAGTTACGAATTTCCTTTTTGCACGTGTCTCGTACGACGTTTTTTTAGTACAGATGGCTCTCCGAAGTTTTGGACCTGACGTAAAATGAGCCACTTCTCGCACTAGAGCCTAAAAAAGGCACCATCTGTATTATAAATATTATTCTCTATTTTATTCTACTATTTTGTTGATATGATTGTATACATGCACCAAATTGCAAATTTCTAATACTAACGGCCATTGAGCTATCCTGCGGACAGATAGACAGACAGACGGGCATGGCGAAACTATAAGGGTTCCTATTTTATTACGGAACCCTAACAATAGTGTTTTCACTTCACTAGCTTGGAAAGGCTTTATCATTTGAAATCTGCTTGCCAAAGTGTACTTTATACGCTAGCGTTTTTTTTACGTTAATATTGAATTGATTTTTGGTGAAATGGACTATAATAATAATAAAATAATTTATTTCAGGCAGTGCCCACATACAAGTTAGTTAGTTACATTAAGGTGCATTCAGACCAAAAGAGCATTCGCTGTTCTATCTCCCACTCTACGAAATCAACGAATCACGTTTCGTGTAACGATCGAATTTCGTAGAGTGGGATAGAACAGCGAATGCTCTTTTGGTCTGCATGCACCTTTATATTATACATTACATCACTATAGCATAAGATTAGATGTTTTGGAACTTATATTTTTCTTGCGTTAGAATGAAAAATGTCAAAAATGTGTATCGCTCGTCTGCCAAGTATTTTCATTAAAAAAGATAAGACAGATAATTTTGTTCTTAGACACCATGACATTGAATTTAGTGTCAACAAATACCATGTGGGTCAATTGCATAAAAATTACATAATTAAATGCCTATAATAAATCAATAAATATCTTGGGACATCTTACACAAATCGACCTAGTACCCACGATAAGCTGAATTAAGGTACCAGGCGACGATATATATAATAGATAGATACTTAAATACATAGTCAGCCATGACCAAGGAACAAATATTTGTGACAAATAAATACACAAAATAATGCCCTCGCCGGGATTCGAAACTGGAACCTCCAGTCATTATTTTTTTTTATTTTTTTTTAATCTCCGCTAATGCGATTCACGTTTTATGAAATTCACCGTTTAATCAAGTCTCTGGCAATATAATGAGAACTAAAACTTAAACTATCAAAATATTAGCACAAACCTAACAATGTACCGAGGAGAAATTTCATAAGTTGTGAAAACTTCTATAGAGAATGTTCTCGGCAATGTAAATTTTACAAGCAATCTAAATGCCAAAACTGTTGTATATACACCGTGTTTTTATTGATTTCCGTTAAATTGGACAGGTTACTTGGGACATTAATAGAAGTTGCCTGGTATATTGGCTTTTGTTAATTTTGTAAAAAAAAATTCGGATTCATACATATTAATTGTAATGGCAAGTGTGAGAGAACCTTAAGCATAAGATTTCAGGTGACTGACGGCACACGTCAAAATAAGTAACATTAGGATGTAATAAAGGAACACTTGTTCAGTCATTAAACTTATTTTTTTAATAACTCAATAACAGTAAGAATTAAAACACTAGTTTCTTAGAGAAATTGGTAATTTTTGACCTAAATAAGCTTTTTAATGTAACGGAAAAAAATAAAAACATGCCTTTTAAAATATATTTTCCGCCTTGTTTATTACTTAAAATACAATAATCTTCATAACATTTTTTTATAAGTTCTCATTGTAACATTCTCAACCAGAGCTTACTCTTAAATTCTCATGAAAGTTCTCGGAAATTTCCTAGTATATTACCGCAATTTTGAATGTTCTGCAACTTATACATTGCTATAAATTATACACTCATCATCAGCCTGTGATAGTCCACTGCTGTAGGCCTCTCCTATTAACTATGCGTATAGACGCATTAGGACGGAAATGCCCATAATCGCCACGCTGGGCAAGTGGATTGGCGATCGCAGTAATGTGGCCACTATGACGACGCTGCTGCCCATCATCAATATTTTATCAAATAACGGTCAGTGACAGTTCAATTCCTTAGTCGACTCTTACGACACCCGCAGGAGGAGTTTGGCTGCCCTAAGCTGAAGTCAAGTATGTGCCAAATTTTCAAAAACTTTTTTTTTTCATTTTCGAAAACTTGATTGAAAAACGCATTTTATACTGAAACAAACATTTTAAAATTGTTTTTAGTTTTGAAGATTTGGGCTTTTAAAAATCGTCTGTATTTATTTTTAGCGATGCGTTCTACGATGAAGGCAAGTATCTCGCTTATTCTATGGTGAAGGCAAGTATCTTAGGACAGATACTTGTAATTCAAATAGTTTGGTTAGATACTTGAGTTCAACGTTTGATTCAATCTGTTTGTTATGATGCATTCTTCTAGCATTAAATCATGAAAAGGGTAGAAACGTGATGATGAATGGTTTTATAAACTATCTATATCGTCGTAAACGTAATAGTAGGTAAACAAAGTCCCTCAAATTTATCAGTTTATGCTTCCTACGCGTATAAGTTACACTGTGTTTAATGTGAACTGCGAACATTTAGGTACAAAAAGAACCAATTCGTTACCTAACGAATAATTTGTTGATTATGAAGAGACGCAGAATTCTTACAGATTTAGGTCTACGGGCAAAAAATATGGTGTCTTTGTGTATACAAGATGCGGAGATGAACGAGTGAGTACCTAATTCGTATTATTCACGCGCTTATTAATAGTTATCAGGTTAGACAGATTCATGTAAGTATTTTGTTATTGACCTTAATTTATTTTTTTGTAATAAAAATAAGTACTGTTGTACGTTTCAGTTACCTGTTTGTTAAAAAACAAATTGAGTAGGTAGCTTTGTGCATATGCATACGCATACCTATTAGAAGTAGGTATAATGGTACCGTTTTTTGTATTCGTACGTTTAACTGTTACATTTGTTATTTATACGATATAAATTTAATATAAATTTGCAAGCTATTTTTATTTTTTCTTTCAGAACCAAATTATCGGTGTGTAAAGGCCCTGCAGTGCCATCAAAAGTGACAGAAATTTCACTGCAAAATAAATATCCCTTATGGACGTTACAGGTGATCTGTAGAATTAAGAAGAATTGCAGGAAGAATTGAATAAGAACACAAAATGTATAGTTATTCTACTCATTCCTCAGAGCCTGCAAACATTCTGGAAAGAACTGAAATCAAATCAAAATGCAATTGATTTAATTGACGAAGGAGATGTTATTAACTTAATTAAGTAGCGTGAACGGTGAAATAATCAATCGTAATTACCTTTTTGCATTTTTTTATTTAATTTCTACAAGTTGTTCACAAATAATAAGGTCTGTGGATTATAAAAACAGGCGTTTTTATTGTAATTTTACAAAACATATCCTAAGAGTTACCCGAGCAATATAGAGATACTTGACTTTGTGTAGAATGCTATTTGACTTATATCTAAGCAGAAACCTTTTTTCCCATTTAAAATTGATTGGTTGACCTAACTAAAAAAGACAAAGCACTAGTAGGTTGCATTTATCCTACACTATCCAATGACATCCTTTTCACATCACATACCTACACTTTAGAGATATAAGTCAATAAATATTCCAATTTTAGTTTTTTTGCTCTCCTGTAAAATTTGTCGAAAAGCACTTACTTGACTTCAGCTTAGGGCAGCCGACAGTTGGGGTGGTGACAAATGTATTCTTACTGCCGTCACCACACGGCCATTATTATACACAAACCTACTAAGTGCATCGCTTATTTTTTAATCATAGAAATTAGCGATACCGCAAGGAAATAACTGCCAACAACATTTGGTTTGTCCGAATCGATAGGCCAAATATATTATGGCAGTTTTAGAGCATTTGTAGTTTCGAAAGTTGATTACTAAATATCACAACTATGAATATACTTCAGGGTGCTTAGGCAAATTGCCAATCGCTAACGCTTAATCGTCAGTCGTAAGCGAAAGGCAGCTAACTGTCTTTGTCGCACTAAAACGAAAGAGTGACTGAGAGGGAAAACTATGATACGCTACCAAGCGCTAGCGATTGGCGACTTGGCTAAGCATCCTTGTAATCAATTTGTAGGTAATTATATTTAAATACGTTCAAAACAACAAATACGGATATTTTCATGAAAATATCTATAAGAATTTGCTGATGACATATAAACTTGCACGTATTTTCTTATTTTCAACCAGAAAAACAAGATCGCATTCACAGTTGAAACATATCGCTTTGATTTGTTATTGATTTGATATCGAAGGAGATAATGGAACATAGGGGATCTATAAGGCCCATTTCGGCAATTTTTTTCTTCCCCTCCTTTTTTTGTTTTATTATCTAATAAACAATATGGTTTGTCCACGAAATACAGGGTGTAAGTCTAATACGTGCGACGCTCTTAACGGGTGCTAGTTTAGGACACCATAAGTACATTTAGATAACCTTATACTTAAAATCGGAGCAACAAAATGGTCCATACATTCGGCGCGCAATGTAGAGCAACACACTCAAATTAAACGCTCGTTGACAGCTAATTTCAAAAGCAAATGACGTAACTGCCATATGCCATATCAATATTAACAAATGTTCATACCTCTGCGACCATATATATATAACATGGACGTCTAACGCCAGTTCAAAATTGCCCCCAAACACAACCAAGATGGGCAGGACATAGCGCTTTTCTTAACACCGTGCATATTTCGGCGCAACATCTTTGACAAATGTTTGTAGGTACAATATAGCCAATCAAAACTTTGACGGACCAATCACGACTATTTTTAAATGGCGGTTTAAGTTTTTATAGGTTGATATTGAAGTTCATTACCGTGATGCATTGAAGAGGGGGACATTTGTCAACTAAAATTCAGAACCGTTTTTGAAAGGCAATTTAGTATTAGACAAGTTTCTGAACCTGACGTCTCAGTGCTGCCGCCCTGGTGAGCGTCATTTCAGAAAACCCTCATTCATTTCGGGCGCGTTAGCCATCCACGATGGTCGCTAAGAATCCTAGTATACGTTCACCAATTACCATGAGTACAGGCAAATATTCACGTATTCGCATAAACATTTTGAGACGCCACGTGCGACAAGATGGCCGACGGTTTTTGTCCGTCGCCATTTGCAATTCAATCTGACTATGACGCGCGCACTCGCAAACAGTATAACATAAATATCATTTACAATATTCTTAATTCAATGAGTTGCTATGGGATCGATTTGAGATTTAATGCGTTTGTCGTTTAAAACGACAGAAATCTGTTATTCCAAAATATGTAGTAGGTACCTCAATACATATTGCTCTCTACAGTGCTCGGCTACTATGAAGTAAATCCTGTCCTGACAGCTGTCCGGTACATAATAATGATACTAAATTGAAAAAAAAACTAGTTGGTGCCCTTACACTATTACATTGAAAAAAAAACTAGTTGGTACAACTAACTGAGGTAGAATTATTTTTTCGATTTACATAAGCGTGTGGAGTATCAATAAAAATAATACAAAGGTTTTTAATAACATTTAGAAGTAACATAATTAATTGAGCATAATACCCTATCTACGATATTGAAGGTACTTTCCCTTCAAGCCCTATAGTTTTGGGACGTCCTGTATACTGATATAATGAGGGTTTTCAAGATATTTCTGCCACCAGGCGGCGCTAGAGTAGGCGTCTGGTCCACACAGCTGTCAGATTCATACTATTCATAGGCACCTGGACCTAAAATATCGAAATTCTATTTTATTTGGAAGTTTATTGATTTTGTAATGGATTACAACTAATACAAGGTCTGAAGATTGAGCTCTAAAACAGGCGCGTAAAGTCACTGGCATTAAAAATAATTGCTATAACTTTGTTCATTTCATGGTACTATCTTTTTTACTTATTTTAGAAAACAATATTCTTAAATTAATAATTTTCTGAATAAATAAACCTATAAATAATGTGAAAATTAAATGCGCGTATTTATTTTTACAATTCGTCAAACTTTCCGCTCAGTGCTGCCATCTCACCCCCCGGAGTGACAGAAAAAATATCAAAAACCCTCATTACGAAGACGTACGTAACGTTAGTAGGTACAGCTAAAAAAACCGACACGATGGTTCCGAAAGTCTTCATCTTTAGGTTTTTATTATGTAACCTTTCCGGAATTGAATTCAGAAATAAATAACACAGATTAAAATAAATAATCATATTAAAATACTATATTACACTATATTACTTTGAGTATTATTTAAATATAAATATTGAAAACACTTTTATAAAATAAAACTATGAAATCGTATAAACTCGCGTATATTGATTAACTTTAACTTCATTCCGATTCCGACGTTTCGAACACTTTACAGGGTTCGTGGTCTGCGGGCGATAGACCCGTCGCCAGACGTGGTCGCTAAATTCTAATAAAAATCAACTTTAACAACTATGTTTTTGTATTTGATAAATTTCCATCCAAAGTAAGCTTAATTCTCGACTGCTTTACAACTAAGCCTAATTTAGATCAATTTATCTCGACTCGAAGGCATAACGTTACTCCTGTCAAAAGAAAGAATAACTTATCGATAAAATACTATCTAAACCAAGCAAAACCCTAGCAAAATTTTGGTCGTGCTACATAGCAATGTACCGAGAAGAAGTTTCATAAATTGCGAAACTTCTATAGAGAATGTTCTCGGCAATGTAAATTTTCAAGCAATCTAATCATGCCAAAACCGTTGTATATACAATTATTTTAAAGTATATTTTACGACTAGTTTATTAAATAGTAAAATACAATAATCTTCATAACAATTTTTTATAAGTTCTCATGAAAACATTCTCAACAAGAACTCACTCTTAAATTCTCATGAAAGTTCTCGGAAATTTCCGAGTATATTCCCGCAATTTTGATAATGTTCTGCAACTTGTACATTGCGACTTCTATATGTCTAATGATCATTTTTTCCGAGATCCTGTTTGTAAACATGTGACGAAATGCTTCTGACGTACTTTTCCCCTATTTTTTCATTCAAAGTCTAGAAGCCATGACTAATTCATTCTCATTCATGTTGTAGAATCATTCAGCTCTTTCCAGATTCTGGCCTTAAACTGTGTCCTCATTTAAAAAATCGAATGAGCATGTTGGGCCACGCTCTAGAGTCCCGTAGTACGTCAAAAACGGCTGGTTAAAAAAGCTAAATTTGATGAATATCTAAGCGTTTCAACCGCCTAATTTTGGTGGCATCATTTTTAACGAAGTTTCTAAACGTCTCAATGTTGTACTTTGTCATTTGTTCAAGGTACCGTGCCTCTTTCTAATGACATTTACGAATAGAAACTTCGGCAAAAATTATGCGACCGAAATTAGGTGGTTAAAATTAAAACGCTCAGATATTCACACTATTCTAAAAGCACATGATGATTTTTTTCATATTTTTCGGACCAACTTATCAAATAACAATAGTAGGCAGATTACATGCCAAGGCCGTTTAAGTGGGAAATGTCTCGGATGACGTGTAATCTGATGACGGATAATGTGATCCGAGGCTTTCCCATTTAACGGCCGAGGTGTGTATACTATTTTTGTGCTCAACGGAGCCGGCAGGCGGTAACTTAGTTTAGCGCAGCGGCCGGCAATATGCTGTTTGCCGGCTGGAGGGCAGAAAATTCATTTTTAATTCCGAAACGGTAATCTCCGAAACTATTAACTTGAAAAACAAACTCACATTTGGATTCTATTATTTTACAAGATCTAGGTATTCAACGATACCACACACATTAAAATATTATCGGACCGGGTTACTCATGTATTTAAGTTGATGATTGCTCGGCATGTTTCGACCCATTAAGAGGGTACTTGTCCGGAGCACCCTCAGCCAAAGCCCGACGCGTACCGAGCTACCGAGGCCGAGGTGTTTAGCCGAGGGTGCGCCGGACGAGGACCCTCTTAATGGGTCGAAACATGTCGAGCAATCATCGACTTAAATAAGTGAGTAATAAAATTCAATAATATTTAAATGTGTTTGAGTCTCACGTTAGTTATAATTCTAAAGACACCACACACTATTGTGTCACTCTTGTATTTTTTTTTTTTTGTTTTTTTTTTTTTAAGCCTCTATCGTGTCCCACTGCTGGGCAAAGGCCTCCCCCTTACATTTCCAAACTTCCCGATTTCCCGATTTCACTCTTGTATTATTATAAAGAAAAAAAGGATTATATTTTTAATATTTTCTTCGGTTAGGGAACATACCCATACTACGTGACCCTTTTTTATGCGTTGTTTGATTTAAAAAAAATTATATGGAGATATTTTAGTACATTTATTAATGCATCAAGGGCGGTTAAAAAGGAGAGTGCCTCTGCCGGTAAATTTAAATTTGTTGATAAAGCTTCATCAGGTCAAGTTTTCCAAAAGTCACGTGACAAGATACCAGACACCCCCCTCCCCCTGGTGACCAAGAGTGGTACTTTGACGGACCCCCTCCCCCCCTAAACAGGTCACGTAGTATGGGTATGTTCCGTTACCGCGAGGATTACAGATGAATAACATAGATTTATTTGATTATATTTTTAATTAAATATCTAATACAAACAATAGGTTTAGGTCTAAATTGAATAAATATGAATAAAGAGTATGATTTTTTTATATTTACAGACAGCTCGCTCAAAACGAGGTTAACAATTACCAAGTTCATACAAAGGCAAACACCAAATTTTAATGATTTGATTACGTACTACAAGACAATGCAACAGTTTTATTTGCCATTTTTTTGTGACTGACAATTTTTTTTTCATGTGGGTACAATGAGCTTGTTCCTTAATATTATCCTGCGTTGCGTCGTTTAATAGCTATACAATTTGATATTGTGATTGTAAGGGATTCGATAGCTTAGGAGAGCTAAAAGAAGCAGTTGACCTTTTGTACCAGATTAAATTTTTTTTGACAACTCTTAGACAACTAAACAGAACAATCCAAAAAAAGGCAATAGACAAAAAAGGAATAGAAGAAGTAAATAAACATTATATAAAACCTACATGCTATGAACTAGATTGGATATTAAATCCTCAACATCATCCCCCTCGTGTAGCGAAGCTACACAAGTTCGTCTTGAAGTCGAGCCAGCTTCCTGACGGGCCTCTTTAGTACGCCCCCTTTGGTAGCTACGTCAGCTACTCTGACCACTCCATCTCTGCCCGGGTATACTTCTGTTATACGACCTATAGGCCATGCACCTCTGGGCATGTCTGGGTCGACCACTACCACCACATCGTCTATCTTCAAATTCGAAAATGGCTTTCCGATGTTTCTCTTCGGCTTGAGAGTGGGCAAATATTCCTTAAGCCACCTAGTCCAGAAGTGTTCGGACAAACGAAGAACTTTTTGCCATTCTTGTCGTCTTAAGAATACTCCGTCGTCTAAACATGCTGGCAGCTGCTGAGGCGAGGAGGTGCCTATCAGGAAATGGGATGGTGTAAGGCTCTCGAGTTCCCCATTTTCCGTGACATAAGTCAAAGGTCTAGAGTTGACCAGCGCTTCTGCTTCTAAAAGGAGAGTATTCAGCAGCTCTTCTCTTGGGTATCTTTCTCTCAATGTTACTAGAAGAGCTGTCTTCACGGTCTTAACAAGTCTCTCCCAGCATCCACCCATGAATGGCGAAGCTGGAGGAATGTAGCACCATTTTATGCATTTGGTGGCAGCAAAGTCTTGCACGGCATCGCTGTAGAATTCGCGAAGTAATCTATTGGCGCCGACGAAGGATGTGCCGTTGTCCGATAAGAGTTTACTAGGTAGTCCACGACGTGCGGCAAAGCGACGGATGCTCATGATGGCAGAGTCTGCTGATAGACTTGTTACAATCTCTAAGTGAACTGCTCGTGTCGTCATGCAAGTGAAGAGAGCTATCCATCGTTTTTCTCGTCGACGGCCGATTGATACCTCGACTGGGCCGAAATAGTCCAGGCCGGTGTTCGTGAATGGGCGTTTGTGGTGCTCTAGTCGAACATCCGGTAAGTCACCAGATGGTGGGATCTGAGGCATTGCTTTGCGTTTGATGCAAAAGGCGCATCTTCTTGCAACCATGCGTACTTCGCTGCGACACCGAAATATCCAAAACTTCTGTTTAAGTTCATTGATTACCAATTCGTTAAATGCATGTGCGGCTTGGACGTGGTAGTGTCGGATAAGAAGACGAACAGCAGGGTGACGTCCATCAAGGATAATGGGTGACGTGGTGGTGTAATCAACGTTTTTCATGTGCTTGATGCGGCTGTCCAGCCTGAGGAGGCCATCTTCGTCGATCATTGGGCAGAGAGGATTCAGTTTGCTAGACTTGGGCAAGGGCTTGGCATCTCTGAATAAGGCGAGCTCTTCTCTGAAGGATTCAGTCTGTGCTTGACGAAGAATGGCGCTTTCAGCCTTCTGCATCTCGGTGGCGGATAGCGGTAGAAGCTTGGGTAAAGAAGGGTTAGTATCGATTTTGGAATTTGGGTTGCGACTTGCCAAAAGAGATCGAAATTTATTTGTGCACTGAAATATACGTGCAGCTGCGCGAACCAGGCGTATCCATTCACTAAAACGTGAGGGATCTGGCAACACCGATGAAGGTTTATCCAGATTGGTAAGTCCACTACATTGAAATATTTACCTAATCTTACTTTAGTTTGACCCTAACTCTATTAGTTTTTTATAGTAATTGACATAAGTATTTAAACTTTAACTGTATTCTCCATTTTGTAGTTGGTAATTTTTAGTACCCTCGTGTACTTATTTGAAAATAATTTGCATGTTGATGTTGTATCGACTGAATACTGTGTCTAGACTAAATTATATTTAAGAACCATTGTACTACGTGTTCAAGCAAATAAACAATTCTATTCTATTCTATTCTATTCTATTCCTACATGCACCTTAGAGGGCTTTAACTCTTCCAAGGTGGACGTAGTTTCAGGCGGCGATGGTTCTTTGGGCCATTCACTGGATGGCAACAATAGAAAATCGGGTCCAGAGAACCACCGCGATAAGTCGATATCACGGTCCTTTAGTCTTGTTGCATCGTCCGCCACATTCAAACCACCAGGCACAAATTTCCAATTGTTGACGTTGGTAATATCTGTAATTTCACCCACGCGGTTTGCAACAAATGGCTTGAATGTACGCGCGTCACTGCGAATCCAACTTAAAACTGTAGTTGAATCAGACCAAAAATAAATCGAATCTGGGACAATGTCGTGACCGGAACACACAGTGTTCGCAAAACGGGCCGCAATCAGGCCAGCTTGGAGCTCCAGACGTGGTATAGAAGTGGGTTTCAGCGGGCTAAGACGCGCCTTTCCACCAATGAGAGACAGCTTCACCGAACCATTTGAAAACGTAAAGCGCCAATATGCGACACAAGCGTACGCATCTTCGCTTGCATCAGCGAAAGTGTGAAGTTGTCTGTCCTTGATGGTCTCATCTTGAAATCCGCATCTGTACCAACGGGGAATTTTGACATTTGTAATCTTTGCCAGTTGATGAGACCAAGCTTGCCATTTTTTAATAATGTCTGATTGCAGCTCAGTGTCCCAATCGATACCAGTTCTCCAGGTTTGCTGAAATAAAATACGACCTTGAATAACCAAAGGAGTCAAGAGACCGAGAGGATCAGCAACATTAGATAGGACAGCACTTTCCGTTTTGTTAAATTGTCCTTTTCAGGGATTTGGGACCCATTGCGAAAGCTGAAGGTGTCGCTGTTGGGATGCCAGATAAGGCCCAAAGTCCTGACGAAGGCTTCAGGTCCTAAGTGTACGTTTTCCGGCAGAGGAGCTCGTAAATCCTCGGGTACGGCTGCGAGTGCGGCGGGTACGTTAGAAACCCAACCGCGCATCTCCATGCCTGCGGCTTTGTGTACGGTCACGATGTCTGCTGCGAGTTGTGCAGCTTCAGGTACATTATTAAGGCTACCTAAAAAATCGTCCATGTAATGATCATGGATGATTGCTTTTGAGGCCGTGGGAAAAGATTCCTCAAACTCTTTCGCGTTAAGGTTTTTTATGTATAAGGCTGTGCACGGGCTGCATGCAGCACCAAATATTACGGATGTCATCCTATATTCTTTCAACTCTGAGCGAGGGTCATCCCTCCATATATAGCGTAACGCATCGCGGTCTTCCTGCCTAATTTTTATTTGTGGGAACATTTCTTTCACGTCAGCTGTCATCGCTACTAAGCCTTCACGAAAACGGAAGAGTATGTGTAATAGGGACTGCAAAAGATCAGGCCCTGCGAGTAAAAGTGAGTTTAAGCTCACTCCTAAAGTCTTCGCGGCAGCGTCATGGACTACGCGTAGCTTTCGTTTTTGAGGATGTATAACAGGAAAGTGAGGTAAATACCAACGCAAAGATTTGTTTGTTTTAAATGTGTTCATAGTATCGTGGTATGTTTCCCTTGGACACTCTTCTGTGTAACCTTTTGAAATCATATTATTGATAAATGCACAATAGTCTTTTTTAAACTGGGCATCGCGAGCCATTCGCCTTTCCAAACCTTGGAACCTTGAAAGTGCCTGAGGGTAACTATCAGGAATATGAGGGACGTCTTTACGCCACAACAGGCCAACTTCGAACCTACCTGACGGCAAACGTTTGGCCGTATTTTCTAAGACCTCTAAAGCATGTTTATCCTCTTTAGAGCACAAATTTTCTGGTTTAGATATGCCTATGGCATCAAGATGAAAATAATCTTTAACGAGTTCGTCCATGTTAGAATCACTATTATCTTTGGTGGAGATGTGATTTATGAAATGCACCGGCTTAGTTAAGCTACTCGATTTTCCATGAAACACCCAACCTAGCGCCGTACGTGTTGCGATTGGTTCGGTTGGGGTACCTTCCCTAATTTCACGGCATATAGTTAGATACCAATGCTCGCCACCGAGCAAAACTTTAGGTGTAGCATCTGTTATTGTGAGAACATCTACTAGATCACTCAAGTGTGAATATTTCGTGATCTCACTTTGGTTGACAGTTTGTGTAAACAGTGACAGCGATTGCATAGCTTTGGCGTTGTGTACGGTGTATGTTTCAGAACATTGTTTACCCCTAATAGAAAAGCTCACATATTGATAAGGTTTCTCTGCTGACATTCCACAGACTCCGTCAATTTTTACAGAACGCATGGGGCCCGTCGCCCCAATGTGGCGTGCCACTTCCCAGTCAATCATAGTTGTCATGGATCCCTCGTCAAGCAAGGCGTATGTATCATATTTTCCTTGAGGTCCGCTTACCTCAACCGGAATAACTCTTAAAAATACCTGAGATTGTAAATCTATCATTTCATTGTTTAGATTAGGCTCCATGACGTTTGAAATTGTAACAGTTTTATCAAGATTTTTTTGTTCAATATTATTGCAAGAGGAAGAAGGAGACTCGGCAATATTAAATACTTGGGCCGCAGCCGCTGAATGTAGGAGTGGGTGATGGAAACGCTCGCACCCGTCAATACCGCATCGACCGATTTTACATGACTTCCAACGATGTGTTTTAGATTTTAAACATTTGTAACATATTTTTGCCTCACGTAACCAAAGCCACTTATCATCTAGTGTTAGTGATTTAAAATCATCACAGTCCGTTAGTTTATGCTTCTTGTCACAATAACGACATAAATCAGTATTTGTGTTATGCGCAGATGTCACATGTATGTGTTCACTTCGTGTAAATTTGTGTGTAAAATTATTTCCGGTTGTACCGGACCGCCTACCTGAAGTAGAATTAAAAGCACTGTTTTGCCTACCTAAATCAGGCATTATTGCGCCAGAACGCCTACCTAACTCTGGCAAAACTGCTCCAGAACGTTTAGCGTAATCTGGTACTAAACCAAAACGATTGTGTTTGACAGCTTCGATATCAAGAAACTCTGATAATAACTGTATCTTAGGTATAGATCTGTCACTTTTGTACGCAAAATCTTTCCACTGACTGTACAATATCGGTGTCAGTTTACTCAACACAGAATGAAATAATTCTACAGAATAAATATGTTCTATCTGCTCTAAATTTCTAATTACTGCTATGCAATTGCGTAGTCTACAAGCAAAGTTGGTAAGATCCTTTTGATCAAAGCTTATCTTAGGCAGATTCCGCACGAGCGCGATCTCGTGTAGCACGATCATTTCGGGGAGCGCGAACGTCTGCTCCAGCACGTCGAGCACTTGCTCGGGCCGCTCCGCCGTGTACAGCAATGACGACACACTTTCCAGGGCTTGGCCGCGCAGCGCGCCGCTCAGTCGCACAAGATTCTCTGTAGGCGTAAACAAATGTTGAGTATCTCGGTAAACGCGCTTAAACATTAGCCACTCTGTAGTCTTACCACTGAAAGGCGTAAGCTGTAATTTGTGTGAACATCTTTGCGAATAAAAAATAGGCTCGGATTGTTTTGACGGCAAGTGACAATGATTGTTATTTGTATTGTCAGACGTCATCGGCATAAATTGCAGCGCCTTGTTATCCGTAGAGGTTTGCAATAAATTAGAATTGTCACTTATTGGAATTTGAAATGTCACAGGATTTTTGTAAATATCACGATGACTTTCATAATTTTCAGATATGCGATGTAGTACAGAATTTTCATGATTGCGATGTGATGTAATCAAATCATTTGAATGATGCAAATTTTGACGTGGAATATTTTGTTCATGTGAGACATATGGGCTAGCCGGTTTGTTTACATTTGTCATTTGAATAAAATTTGTTTCTACACCCAAATTTCTTTCTTGAACGGGAACCGTAGCAGCCTCCACGTTTGTAGGCGGAATATTTATTGTACCCGTATCAATGTTATTGTTAATTGGAGGGCGGCCGCTACGGTTTACGTCTTGAACCCACGATGCGGTACGCGAATAAGCTTGACTAACCGTTCTAGTAGTAGATCGTGTCAGCTCCTTGAGCCGCCAGTCTTGCCTCTATTTCGAGTTCTTCCACTTGTTTAGCCTGTTCAAAAAGCTTACGGTCGAAGTCAAGTCGCCTGCGGGCGACCTCTTGTTCGCGTTGGAGTTGTTCGTGTATGAGCGACTGCTCACGTTCAAAAAGCTGCTGTTCGCGCTCCATGCTGCGGCGTGCCAACTGTGCCTCCTCGTTCAATCTCAGTGCCTTTATTGTGGCAGATGAACGAGATGACGACACTCGCGACCTGTTACTAGGAGAAGCACTAAAAATACGATCAGAGCTAGTTGAAAGTTGTTGGCGTGGCGTTTCAGGGCCCTCAAGGGCAGTCGTTGTGGGAGTTCCAGTGGCAATGATCGAAGCAGTGTCTAACTTTGAAGACCGACCATGCCCTCCCGCAGCGACTGCGACAGAGTCCGAGTTCGCCTTGCCAGCGATTTTTGCTGGTGTGGTCAATTGTTTCTTTTTGGAACGCGTGATCATTTTATCACCCGGCGAGATAGGACCATAAATGTAAGGGATTCGATAGCTTAGGAGAGCAAAAAGAAGCAGTTGACCTTTTGTACCAGATTTAATTTTTTTTGACAACTCTTAGACAACTAAACAGAACAATCCAAAAAAAGGCAATAGACAAAAAAGGAATAGAAGAAGTAAATAAACATTATATAAAACCTACATGCTATGAACTAGATTGGATATTAAATCCTCAACAGTGATAAAATCAAGAAATATTTTGATTTATTTCGCAATTATATTTTGTGTAACATATATTTTGACCATAATACGAGTATTGTATCACGTTATACAAAACACACATTTGTAAATTTAGGTTTCAATGAAGTTTTGTAAACTTTAAGGCCGATGAGGAAGCCAAAAGTGACATCTAACTATAGGAGGTAACTTTGAATGTACATAGTAATTATGCTTAAGGCACTGGTCTCACCGCGAGCTACTAAGCTATGAACTATCGGCTATAAACACGAACAAAAGATACGCACTCCCGTGTAAACAGAAGCGACACGGTGATACTCACTTACTCGCCCGGTGACAGCTGATAGCTGGGCAAGTATAGCCGTATCTCTTTTATTTACATAGGAGTGCGTATGGGAGTTTTCGAGTCTGTCTGCGACCACGGGTGTAACGTCATGCCCGAAACGTCAGGATATAATTAAACGTAAGTTTACGCGATTAAGACCCGTTTGTCTTTAAAATATGAGTAATAAATGATGGTCAGTAACACTTAAATCCCTTAGTCGTCTTTTACGACACCCGCGAGAAGAGTTAGGGTGACAAATGTATTCTTACTGCCGTCGCCACATGGCTTGCGGCAATTACATTTATATATTAGCCTATATAATGTCCCACTGCTGGGCACAGACCTCCTCTCATATATGAGAGGGATTGGACTATTAGTCCCCACGCTGGCCCTAAGCGGGTTGGGAACTTCACATACACCTTTGAATTTCTTCGCGGATGTATGCAGGTTTCCTTACGATGTTTTCCTTCACCGAAAGCTAATGGTAAAAATCATCTGATATTTCGTACATAAGTTTCGGAAAAACTCATTGGTACGAGCCAGGATTTGAACCCACGACCTGAGATTGAAAGTCAAACGTCTAAACCACTAAGCCACCACCGCTTCGCAATTTCATTTTATAAACGTTAAATTCGTGTTTGGCAGTTTACAGAATTAATTTTACCTTTAAACAGAATTCAACTCACCATAAGACACATCAATAAGAATCTTCGTAGAAATAAAACATATTTAGAACTAATAATTACTGCGAAAAGATTGCATGCCATCAAACATGCATAATAAAGATCAATTTACACTTTCAGCCAATCAAATTATATTGGACTCTATAGTACTTTATTAAGTTTGAAGAATGCACTAAAGGAATTGTCGCATTTAAGTCTTTTTAGTATTACATTCTTTGTAAGACGGTTTGATTCTACACTTAAAGTTAAGTCTTTTCGCACGTTTCTTTAAGTTCAGAGTGGTATATTACTTATTAGTGGATTCAGTGTTGTTTTTGAACATTACGAAGAAATGCGTATTTAGCATAAGTGAAGTGGCGCCAAGGCGATCCTTTCTAGGTTATTTAAAGGTATACGGGATGAAAATACAAGGTGCCCGTGAGGAAAGGGAATAAATGTAACAGCATATTCCTGAGACTAAATAAAAGAAGCAAAAAATGTTAAGTGAGTTTGATAGTTTATTTTGTTGTTTTGAATGCCTCAATACACAAAAAAAGGATTTTATTACTGAATTTATCGTAAAATGCACTTTAAACTTCTTAATGTAGGTACTGCACTTTTTTTCATTTGCTAGGTAATTAAAGATTTTTTTTGTTCATGTGATGTCTGTCAATTAAGTGTGACAAAACTAAGACAACATGGTAATAAAATCGTTTCATCCAAAAATGCGTTTATCATAGCGTAACGGGCTGAAACGGTTTTAGGAAAAAATCAAATTTTCTATTAAAATAGACTCAATCCAGAAAAGTTCATATGACTTTTAACTTCAAATGGGTCAGAAATCCGCTGTCGATTTTTTTTCCCCACCCATGGGCACCCTTTATAATACGGGCGAATCTCTTAAAGCGGACTAGCAATGCACAAGTATTTTATATTGGCACAACAAAATGGCTCCACTCCACCTGATCGTAAGTGAAAAGTGGAGCCCAAATCGCGGTGGCAACGAACAGGAGACACCTGTTAGTTGCCACCGCCTTGCTGGCCCGCTAGATGCTTCTGCACGTTTCGTTTAAAGGGTCCCAACTTATACGCCAAGTTGTAGAAAATTCTCAAAATGACCATAGAATGATTTCGAAATCATGAGAAAAATCTCAATATCCAATCTGCTACTGATAACATTCTCTTTCGGATTAGGGATTATTTACGGCATGTTCTGAAGAGTCGACGATTTTGACATTTGACATTCTCATTTCTCCGTTAGTTAGATTATTGAAACATAATTAGGCATGAAATAAAACTATGAAAACGGATAAACTCGCGTATATTGACTAATTTAAACTTCATTTTGACGTTTCGAACACTTTACAGGGTTCGTGGTCTGCGGATGGGACGTCGGAATGAAGTTAAAAGGACCATGCGTCAAAATTGCCCCAAGACCAACAAACATGAGAGTTAGATCATTAAATAGGTCTTTAACTTTACTTCATTTCATTATATGGGCACGAAATCGAATTCCATTGCAGAACTGAGATATTCATATATTTGTCAGCCTGAATACGAGCTAATTCAGTAGAAAACCTCTGTAGATTTAGCCACTAGTTTATTTTGGTAGCTGCAGCCACAAGTGATCACCCTTATTTTGTATGTAAAAAAAAGGCTAATGTCAAAAGAAAAAAGAAACTACCTAAGCGAGTGAGGTGGTTAGCATACAATCACGTGTGCACAATCTTTTTTTTTACACACTTCGATATCCTAATGATTAACGACCAGTATCTCTGATCTATGAGATATTAATATTTTTGTCAGTGTGAATACAATCTTCACACTGACAAATATGAATATCTCAGTTCTGCAATGGAATTCATCTTGGTGCCCATAGAATGAAATGAAGTAGATTTAAAGACCTATTCAACAATGTAACTTTTAGCTGTGTTGACTTTGGGGCAAAGTTCCATACAAAGTTGGGCATGGTCCTTTGTTAATATACCTACGCGAGTTTATCCTTTTTTATAGTTTTATTTCATGTGTAATCCTCGCGGTAACCGAAGAAAATATAACATAATTAGGCACTTATTATTCGTTATGTCAATTAACTTAAAATTTACAAAGATAAATCGCGTCGAAAAATTACAAGCGTACCTATAGTTCTTAAAATATAAATTGGTAACTTTCTACCTACATTATAGTAAAAATAAACATGCAATTATAGTAATGGATACTATCAGATATAGTAAGAAGAAGAAAGCTGTCAGGTGTCAAGTCAAATTTTTTCATTGTCAAATTTTGTAAACAACATTTATTATTTATTTTTACACATTTCTTTCTTTTATATTGTCCAAATTAACAGTGGAGTGATAATTTATTATATAAAACAAAATCACGTTGGTACGCAACCACAAATTGAACAGCATGGACTCTCAAAGTGACCCCCCTCCCGACGATTCTGTGCAATGTCCCCATTGCCCTAGAATACTTAAGAAAAGGGGATCACTACGACATATCCGATCCGCCCACTTCGTCGATCCACCATCTTCTTCAACAACAGTCCAGGACATACAAAAATCCATACTAGAAAATGCATTTGGGGCTCCATATCTTAACGGAAAAGGATTAAGGACAGACATATGGCACAAACGCTGGAACAAAGTATGCAGCCTGCACGGCAAACATTATGACCTCCCCTTAAATATTGTAAGTAGAAGATTCATTCATAAACTTGCCGATGAAATACAGTTACTTACAAAATCAGACTATCCCTCAGAACGCCTCCTCATCTTTGTTGCTGTCATGTTACAACGAGACAGAAATATCAAAAAAGCAAAAGATATCACCAGGCTGATAGAACGACGCCAACGATTATGGGATGACGAAGAATTTGATATACTTATAACTGAAGCCACCAAAGCCGACTATTCACTTCGGAATTTCCATAATCGGAAAAATGTCAATAAAGATGACGACGCTACGAAGATTTTCACGCGTCTTGTTCTTAGGGGCAAAACTCGCGAAGCCCTCAACTGGCTTCTGACGAAAGATAACAACAAAATTCTCAAACCTGAAGACGAAATTGATGAATCTGGTAAAACTGTCATGGACGCCTTGCTCGAAAAACATCCCCACGCAGTCAACCCCGACCCCAACCTTTTTACAACTCCAAATGGCCCCTCGGATTTGCCCCCACTTTTGGAAATAGACATTACATGCGAACATGTAGAGTTAGTCGCCAGAAAATTACATGGTGGAGGCGGCCCGACCGGCAGCGCAGCCGAAAATTGGAAAGACTACCTATTACGATTCGGTGAGGCAAGCCAGCATTTGAGAACTTCGATAGCTCAATTAACTATGAAACTAAACAATAGTTTTGTGCCATGGAACCAAATACAAGCTCTAATGGCAAGCCGACTTGTGGCCCTAGACAAATCCCCTGGGGTTAGACCAATTGGCATTGGCGAATGCCTACGCAGGATCCTCTCAAAATGTATGATCTTGGCCTCCGGCTCTGAAGTTACTGAAGCTTGTGCACAATCGCAACTTTGTAGTGGATTAAGTTGTGGTATTGAAGGAGCCATACATGCTATGAATAACCTTTTTGAAAAAGAATGTCTGCCCGGCTCTCAATGGGGTATGCTGCTTGTTGATGCTAACAACGCCTTTAATTCCGTAAACCGACAACTCGCTCTTTGGCAAGCTAGAATACACTGGCCCCACTGCGCCCGTTTCTTATACAATACTTACAATGGACATGCAGAACTTATAATCCGCGACTCAAATATGAAACTGTTCAGCGAAGAAGGAGTAACTCAAGGTGACCCACTTGCCATGCCCTTGTATGCCCTCGCAACACTCCCCATAATAAACCAACTTAAATCACAACCATCAATTGTCCAGTGTTGGTATGCGGATGACTCCTCTGCTCAAGGAACCTTTAAAAATTTAAGACAATGGTGGGATAAAATTTGCCAATTAGGCCCCGCATACGGCTACTTCCCTCAAGACAGAAAGTCTTACCTAATCGTAAATGAGAATGACAAACAATCCGCGCAGCAGATATTCAAAGGAGTTAACATTACCATAACAACCGGCACACGTTTCCTCGGTAGCTACATTGGCGAAGGTAAAGAAAACTTTGTCCACACTAAAATCGAAAACTGGACTTCTATAATAAAAAAGCTCTCTGAGATTTGCAAAGACTCGCCACAAGCTGCCTATACCGTTCTCACTAAAGCCGCTCAATTCAAATGGACTTTTCTACTAAGAGTATTAGAAAATGCTAATCTATCCTTTGATTGTTTAACAAATATTTTACACACCAGTTTTCTACCAAACCTACTAGGTGGTGAGATAACTTCACTAGAAGCGGACTTATTTTCTTTACCTGTACACAAAGGCGGTCTAGCCATCCCCGCACTTTCTAAAATGACAAACTTAAATTATGAAACCTCAAAAAATGGCTGTTCAATCCTCTCATCCGCCTTAATTGAAAATAATGAACTAGACCTCACTCAACATCACATGTCCCTCGCACATTCAAGAAAGGAATGCCGGAAAATTAAAAATTCTCAAGATGATGTAACTTTGGACTCTATTTTAAACAAACTTTCTCCTAACAAAAAACGAGCAGTCGAACGTTCAATTTTCACGAAAACTAAAACTAAATCGTCTACTTGGCTCTCGGTTATCCCTACAAGAAAAGACCACTTTGACCTATCCCCAATGGAATTCAGAGATGCATTGGCACTAAGATACCACAGAACACCTATCTCCATGCCTAAATCATGTGACGGCTGCGGCAATGATGTTTTTGACGTGGACCACGCTCTCTGCTGTAAAACTGGCGGATTAATTACACGCCGTCACAACGAAATCCGTGACCTATTTTGTGAGCTATGTCAGCACGCCTGGGGGAATGTAGTCAAAGAACCCCTCATCACGGAAGGCGACTGCGGACTTCGGGGAGACCTTTGCTGCCGTGGCGTTTGGGATGCACAGAGGGAGGCGTTATTTGATATCCGTGTCGTAGACACTGACGCTCCCTCTTACATCTCACGTCCGGTAGCAGCCGTACTTAAATCCGCCGAAGAGGAAAAGAAACGAAAATATTTGAACTCTTGTGAAAAACGGCATGCGACATTTACTCCCCTTGTAACATCCGTAGATGGGATATTCGCACCTCAGATGTCCGCTTTCGTGAAACATCTCGGCGAAGCAATCGCTGATCGTTGGGACAGATCCCTCAGCGTAGTAATGGGCTGGCTTAGATCGAAAATTATAATTTCCATACTCCGTGCTACAAGCATGTGTATTCGGGGTACGCGCCACAAATTTAACTCCTTCAAAAACTTCTTTGGCCTAAAAGATGGCGCAGCCCTACCCAATATTTCCTCTACCTGACTAGAGTATCTAATATCTCCATCAGTGCTTGCGTGATAACAATTAATTTATCCTTTGTTACTATATTTTTGTTAATAAATGATTTTCGCGCTGTTTAAAATAAACATGCAATTTATATTTCTCGAATTATACAATTCTACAAATTGTATAAATTGCCATCTAAAAAAAATTGTGCGCTTTTAAAGTTTTGTGGTTTAGGCTGCGTTTCCACCAGAGATGTGCGAGGATGTGTTTCCATACAAATGACACCTCGCTCGAGTCATTAATAGGTGTCATTTGTATGGAAACACATCCTCACACATCTCTGGTGGAAACGCAGCCTTTGGCCCCAAGAGTGAAGGCTCGTGACGTCACTACTGCTAAAAAATGTACCTAATAAGCGATGTAGCGATCATGGAGAGGTCCCATCGTCAATCTTTTGATAAACGAATGGTCAGTGAAACTTGAACTCTTCGGCACTGACGGGAAGAGTTGAAGTAACAAACTTAATGAATTTTTACTGTCGTCACCACGAAGCGACTTCTGTGTATATTAAATTTATCATCATCATCATTTGACACCACCCCAACTCCTCCTGCTGTCGTAAGAGTCGACTAAGGGATTGAAGCGTCACTCACCATTATTTGATAGAAGATTGATGATGAGTAGCAGCGTCATCATAGTGGACATATTACTGCGATCGCCAATCCGCTTGCCCAGCGTGGCGATTATGGGTATTTTCCTCCTAATGCATAGTTGAACGTCTAGCAGTGGGTTATCCTAGGCTGATCCAAAAGACCGTCTACTGCTGAAGACAGGCCTTCCCCAAAGATTGCCACAATGACCGGTTCTGCGACTCATGCGCCACCCGTCTTCAGTAAACTCCAGCGACAGCGATCAAATTAATAGGTCACACAAAAACGTGACATAATTTACTCTGTTCTAAATTCTTTTCCTGTTCGCATTTCCTGTTCCAGATATTTTTTGGCAAATCAGACCTTTGCTTTCGAATATCGTACATTTCGGGTATCTGTCTTTGTCTTACCTATCGATAAATCTACAATCGGAGTGACAGAGACCGATTTTTACGGAACATTATTAGTCGGAAAAACAAAAGTTGTCTTCTCAAGGTGCTTAGACAAGTGGCCAATCGCTAACGCTTAATCGTCAATCGTAAGCGAAAGGCAGCTATCTGTCTTTGTCGCACTAATATGAAAGAGTGACGGAGAGGGAAAACTACGATACGCTCCTAAGCGTTAGCGATTGGCAACTTGGCTAAGCATTCTGATCTTAAATTAGTATTTTCTATGTCAAAATCTACCCGTTCCGTGTAAATTGACTGCGAGTGTCGTAGCATCATTTCATGAAATGGAATTGCTTTGAGCCTTGGAGATATTGAGCATCTGTCTTTGTTACTCCAACGAAAGCGTTATCAGTGTAATAGAGACAGATCCTCGAATACGCTTTTCGAAGTTCGCAATAGGCCTCTTGTGTAGAAATTGTTATTTTTGACAGAAATTGTTTATGGATGACATCCGGTGTTGCACATGTTGTTTGTGACATCTAATAGATACGGCCTCGGTGAAAGTGGACCGCCATTATTTGATAAAATCACTAAAGTTCTTGGAAAAATGGAGGCACGTGAATTGTATATGCGTGCCTTACTGCCAGAGGACATCACTTTTCGCACGGACTCTTAAATATATACCTCCACGGCATGGTACCAATGATAACTTGGTATTTTTTCTTAAACTTTACTGCACAAAAGTAGGACTTAACGTACAAAAGGCTCACTTACAAGGTTACATGGATTTACCCTCTTACCCCCTTATTCATTAACGTTTGTTAACTTAACAAGCCGCTAATAGTTGTTTGTCCCTTTCGGTCTTAACAATGTGGCCATAAGAGCAAAAGGGACAAACGGTTATTAGCGGCTTGTTAAGTTAACAAACGTTTATGAATAAGGGGGTTAGACTGTTAGACGCTTGTTCTAACAATACTTGAGGAGACGACAATGACGAAAGAAAAAAGCCGTAAAACTAAAAATAGCATTGCATAAAACTAAAAATAGTAAGCATCATCATATCAGCCGAAAGACGTTCACTGCTGAACATAGGTCTCCCCCAAAGATTGCCACAATGACCGGCCCTGTGCCACCCGCATCCAGCGGACTCCAGCGACCTTCACCAGGTCATCGGTCCGCCTTGTGGGGGGCCTACCCACGCTGCGCCTTCTGGAACGTGGCCGCCACTCGAGAACCTTCCCGCCCGGCCATCGGTTCTACGCACATTGTGCCCCGCCCACTGCCACTTCAGTTTAGCGGTTTGGAGAGCTATTTCGGTTACTTTGTTCTGTTGCGGATGGTCTCATTTTTAATCCGATCTCGCAGAGAGACTCCTAGCATAGCCCTCTTCATTGCCCTTTGGGTTCTTTGGGACCACGTTTCAGTACCGTATGTCATCACTGGCGACACACACTGATCAAAGACTTTCGTCTTTATGTATAAGCATGTGTCAAGATTCATTTATTATGCATTATAGTTGATATGATAATTGCATAGCATCCGGCCATTCTATTCTGTAAACACGTATCATGCACCATGCCAACAGAACCGTGTTTTAGGTAAAACCCAGGGATTTTCCAATTCAAAAAACCGATGCATTCCCAACGGACGTCACTAGTTTGGTGTCAACCTGTCAGAACCTGAACAAGTAGGCCAAGTTCTAAATATAGACCATTCAGAAATGACGACACAATTTGCATCGGTTGGACTTTGCTCTAGTTTCTCTTCGGATCCGTTATGGCACTTGAGTTGAGACAATGCATCTGTCACGTTAACATCATCACACAAATCATCAGTCTACTCGATATACTTGGGACCAAGACCCCTGTCATTATCATCAGCCTATGATAGTCCACTGCTGGACGTAGGCCTCCTATTAACTATGCGTATAAACGCATTAGGAGGTAAATGCCCATAATCACGCTGGGCAAGCGGATTGGTGATCGCAGTAATGTGTCCACTATGACGACGCTGCTGCCCATCATCAATATTTATCAAATAGTGGTCAGTGACACTTCAATCTCTTAGTCGACTCTTACGACACCTGCAGGAGGAGTTGGGGTGGTGACAAATGTATTCTTACTGCCGTCACAACACGGCACAAGGAATACTTCCCGATTCGCCGGATTCCTGTTTCACCGGATTCTTATTTTGTCGGATTCTTGAGTCGCCGGATTTTTTTGATTAAGAAATACTACAGAAATATCGCGGTTATACCTATCTACTAAATAAAATGTAGATGTAGAGAAGCAGATCATTTCATACAATGAGAAAATATAAGCACGTTTCTTTTACCTGGCTGATTTAATGTATATTAATATTTCCGACGAAACAAGAATCCGACGTAACAAGAATCCGGCAAAACAGGAATCCGACGAATCGGGAAGTATTCGGCACAAGAGCTCTGTACTTATTTACGAGCCCCAATGCAAATGAGCTCGTCTAGTAAGAAAAAAATGTACTAACCTAACTTCAATCTAAAAATTTACGTAAATATTTCATGCTTAATTGTCGTTACAAAGCTGACATCGAAGTTAACTTTTTTGTGAGAGTTAAGCTAATTGGGTGTCCCTAGAAATGAAAATGCCCTGATAGGTAGCAGAATATTATTTTTTTACAATTTTTTTATGGTTTTATATTGACACATGATTTCTTTCCGTCCATCACCAAAGGTTAAATAAAATATAAATGTGCGGAAGCCAAATTTGTTGCGTAGTGACCTGATCTGACCCAATTTATTCCCAAACTTCACGGAAACACCCATATATAACAGCCTAAAAAACTACTTCAATCCAAAACTCGTGCGATTTTCACCTTTCTGTCGTTTGCACGAAAGACATTATTTCTCTAAGCAAACATGCGATTTAGGCTTTTTGATAAACTTTGCATCCTAAATCCCGACCTTCTGTCGCAGACGAATAAAAAAAGTTGCGATTCTTTAATTTAAAGATTGGGTTCCGCAATACAGTATGTATCACCTCGTATAGCCAAGAAAGAAACCCATTCATGTTTAGATCATACTAAACAACTTTCACTATGGGGCCAATCCCTAATTCACGAAAAATTTTTTTACAGTTTCATACATTTTGATTGCCTGATCAATCTGATCATGAACACGTTGTATGGGAGATTTTTTTTCGCGTATTCGAGTTTGGCCCCATAGTAAAGTTGTTTAGTATGATCTAAATATTAATGGGTTTCTTTCTTGGCTCTACGAGGTGATACATATTGTATTATGGTTTCATGTCACACCACTCCTTAATACTGGGTGTTTCCGTGGTCGTCATCCCAACTGTAAAAAGCGTGTTATGATGGTCTTTCTGAACAATGTTGCCCATGGGACATATATATGAACAAACGTACTTTCTTTACTAGTAAAGTTCCAGTTCATTTTTATTATACATTTCTCTTTACTAATTCTTTCCCAATGTGTTTACATAATTATGAAACGAGACTAGAAATTATGAACACTTCCGCATTGGTCAGTATGAAATCAAATCAGTAAATTTTTTTTGCGCGATATTCGTATTTGTTCCATGGGAAACATTGTTCAGAAAGACCATCTTAACACATTTTTCACAGTTGGGATGACGACCGCGGAAACACCCTGTATATGGTGTTTTCAAATTAGTTACTGATACCTTACGCCGCGGCCACGACATCGGTCTAAGGCGACCGGCTTAGCGGAAAACGTATGGTGCTCCCTCTCGTACCCATATCGGCATCCCGCTCCAACTAATGGATTCGCTCGCCGCTGGTCGCCTTAGACCAATGTCGTGGCCGGGCCGTTAGGCCCCTTAGGGTATGCATGTGTGTATGATAACGAATAATTTTCTTTGTGGGACTCATATCGAAATCTTGAAAATAATCGCTTTTCCATACAAAGCCGTCCTACCGGCTGATCAAAATTTCATGGAATAGTACATTACTATAGAGGCCGGGACGAAACCCCATTTTTCCGGCCGAGGTATGTATAGTGCTTTTCTCAAACATGCAGTGGAATAAACAACAAAAACAATTTTTTTTTTTAAATGCAGAATGTCATGATCCCTGTGCCACAATTTTATGTGGACTGAAATTAATAAAGAGCAATTTGCCGGTCTAGGCCTTTAGGATTTGTATTAAATTCCATTAATGACCTTTTGTCCTAGTCGTACCTGAAACGTCACACTTCGCAGCCTATTATAAACAACATAACAACAATATTTCATTGCATGTTAAAGAAGTGTTTTTTTTTTAAGAATTCGCTAAATGTTCGATAAGGAAAGTTGTTTGGTATCATGAACACATGCATACCCTAAGGTATCGGTCTTGACTTAATGTCCTATGTCCTCTAGATGGGTCGCGCTTTACTTCGCACAAGGTCATCCCTATCGCCTTCGCTTCTGTAGTGATCGTCCGCCGCCAGGTCTGCTTGGGGCGGCCACGTTTTCGCTTTCCTTGGGGATTCCAGTCTACGGCTTGCCTCGGTATATGGTCGGGGTCCCTTCGGAGCGTATGGCCAATCCAGTTCCTTTTGCGGCGTTTGATCTGCTGGTCGATCGGAGTCTCACCACAGCGTTCCCATAGATCTGTGTTGGAGATTTTCTCGGGCCAGAACACGCCGAGAATGCGGCGAAGACAGCGGTTGATAAAGACCTGTAGCCGGTGCGAGATGTCTTTAGTGACCTTCCACGTCTCACATCCGTACAGCAACACGGATTTCACGTTGGACCGGAATATCTTGAGCTTAACTCTCCGAGTCAGTTTCCGCAATTGCCATACAGGACGGAGCTGTGCGAAGGTTGCTCTCCCTTTGGCGATCCTTGAAGCGATGTCCTCTTTGGTCCCTCCAGTTTCCGACACTACACTACCGAGGTACGTAAATTTGTGGACTGTCTCCACGCCCTCTGTGCCAATGAGCAACGGTACCGAGCTGGTTGTTCCGCACCTCATGTCTTGGGTCTTCCTGGTGTTGATTTTAAGTCCCGTCTCCAAGGCCTCTCGCCGTAGGTCGTCCATTTTGGCTTGCATGTCGGCACGTGTGTGGCTCAATAGGCATAGGTCATCGGCATAGTCTAAGTCTTCCAGCACGTTGGAC
The DNA here is from genome assembly GCA_025490895.1 of Thaumatotibia leucotreta. Classification (NCBI taxonomy): domain Eukaryota; kingdom Metazoa; phylum Arthropoda; class Insecta; order Lepidoptera; family Tortricidae; genus Thaumatotibia; species Thaumatotibia leucotreta. Next base: position 38,893 of record JALPQI010006383.1, read on the forward strand.
AGCCCCCACTCTATGCCGCGGCGCTTACTGTTGGTCTTGACCATGATGCCATCGAGAACGACAAGGAAGAGGAGAGGGGAAAGAAGACACCCCTGGCGTACACCCGCATGAACAGGTATGTCCTCCGAGATGAGACCGTCGTGAGTTACTCTACAGGAGTAGTTCCTGTAGATGGCCTTAATCATGTTTGTAATCTTATCGGGGACTCCAATTTCACGTAGCCTATCCCAGATACAGTTCCATCTCGAAGTGTCGAAGGCTTTTTCGAAATCCACAAAGGTCAGGTACATTTCCCTCTGCCATTCTGATGCCTGTTCGAGGATTATGCGCAAGGTGTTAATCTGGTCCGTACACGATCGTTTGGGCCGGAAACCAGCCTGTTCTTTGCGGAGAAGAGGTTCTACGGCCCGCGAAAGTCTGACCAAGATTATCCTGCAGAGCACCTTAGAAGGAATCGAGAGCAAAGTGATACCTCTCCAATTGCCACATTGACTAAGGTCTCCCTTCTTGGGTACAGTGATCAGAAGGCCATTGCTCCAGTCACCAGGCAACTCTTCGGCTGACCAGATGTTCCTCAGGAGAGGCGTCAGCGCGTTTGCAGCGGAAGGGATATCGGCTTTCAGCATTTCCGCTGTGATAAGGTCTACTCCTGGGGCTTTTCCATTCTTCAGCGATCGGATGGCCTTTACTACCTCGTCAGCTGTAGGGGGAGACACATCTATGTCCAGGTTTTGTGCAGGCAAGCTGGCAGCACTTGCAAGCGTAACGGTGTCGTTCGGGACTTGGAAGATCTCCTCAAAGTGCTCCCGCCAGCGTTGAAGCTGTCCCTCCGAAGTCACAATAAACTGACCTGTTTTGTCCTTCAAAGGCTTCTTCTTCCTCTGGTTCCTATTACTAGCCAAGGTCTTCGTCGCCTTGTACATCTCCCTGAGATTACCGGAGTTGGCGGCGCGCTGGGCGCAGTCTGCAACCTCTTCAGCCCATACTCGACGGTCATAACGGGTACTTCGGTAGATTTTTCTACGGACTTGTCTGTATTGGCGCCTCAGATCTGTGCGCATTGCCTCGTCACTAGTTGCCAGAAGTTGAAGATGTAGCTCGCGCCTTTCATCGATCAGGTGCCAGGTATTTTGTGACATCCCGTCTTCGCGTGTGTGTGTTTTGTGTCCAAGGACAACGGAGCTGGTCTCTGTATAGGCCATTTTGATGTGGTTCCACTCCGCGTCGACAGAAGTGGTTGGGTCCGCATCGAGAACGGAGAAGCGGTTTCGCAGTTCGAGCCTGAAGGCGTCTCCTACATCTGGGTCCTGTAGCTTGTTGACCTCAAAACGTTTGCCTATCCTGGTAGTCGCGATGGCAGCTCGGGCTACTGCTACTTTTAGCCGCACCTCCGCGACGACTAGGTGGCGGTCACTGTCGATATCTGCGCCACGACGGTTGCGAACGTCGAGCAGTGATGATCACCATTTGGAGCTGATGGCAAGATGGTCAATTCTTGGTGACTCCATCGGGTGAGTTCCATGTGTATTTATGGTGGTCTCCGTGAATAAATAATGCCTCCAATGGTAAGGTCGTTGTCCTGGCAGAATTCCAAAAATCTCTCCCTGTTCTCGTTCCGGACTCCCAGCCCGTTTTTGCCCGTGTCTTTGACAACCGTCGTTGTCTGTGCCAACCTTGGCATTTAGGTCTCCCATGACGATGACTATATCCTGCTTGCGGGTGTTCTTCAAAGTCAGGTTGAGTGCACTGTAGAAATCGTCCTTGTCTTCCTCTGATGCCAGGTTTGTGGGCGCGTAGCACTGAACGACGGTTATCTTACGGGCTTTGCTGTTAAATCGGGCTGTAACTATTCTATCTGAGATGGGTTTTCAGTCCAGCAGGCTCTTCTTCGCAGCATCAGAAAGGAGGAATCCTACGCCGTTCTCACGTACGCCCTCTTCATCTTCCTTCCCGGAGTAAAGAAAAGTGAGGCCCCTGGACGTTCTCAGTTCTCCGAATCCATTTCTGCGCACTTCGCTAAGACCGAGTATCTGCAGTTTGTATCGGTGCATTTCTGCTTCTGCTTGGGCTAGTCGGCTATCTTCGCTCAGTGTTCGCACATTCCAGCAAGCAATTCGTGTCCGTATTTTCATGCCAAAGGTCGTCGTAGTTTGATCGGTCTGGTTTTGCACTGTTTCAGTTTCTTTAATCGTTGAATTTCGGGTAAGCGAAGGATTAGTCCACTATACCCTAGCCCAATGGTGGGGCTGCCACCTCGAAGCCTTTGGGCATGCTCGGTTTTGTTTCGGGTATCCTCCCTAGTGAGTTGGTTCTGTTTTGAGGCGCAGAAGATTCGCCTTTCGCCCTGCATCCTCAGCTCAGCTGCAGCACAGAGGTAGCGGTCGCGCGGCGGCGCGGCTGCAGCAGTTCCCAGGGGGGACGGCAGGGACGTGGATGACGCGGACTGGCTAGGGCTCTGCGATCAATACGGTGTTCCGCTACAAACACAGCAGATGGTTTCTTGGCATTTTATAGGTAATGCTGTTCTCACTATCAGCTATTCCCACCAAGACCATACCCTAGCTTCCCCCCCCCCCCCCCCAAAATTGTAAACAACATAACAACAATATTTCATTGCATGTTTAAGAAGTGTTTTTTTTTTTAAGAATTCGCTAAAAGTTCGATAAGGAAAGTTGTTCGGTATCATGAACACATGCATGCATGATATTTATTAGGCCCCCCACAAGGTGGACTGATGACCTGGTGAAGGTCGCAGGAGTCCGTTGGATGCGGGTGGCGCAGGACCGGTCATTGTGGCAATCTTTGGGGGAGGCCTATATTCAGCAGTGGACGTCTTTCGGCTGATATGATGATGATGCCTATTGTACAAAAAATTTTGCTTATCATGTGTAAATTTGTGTATACAGTACGAAAACAGTTCAGTTTCTACGGAGGATCCCGCAGATTTGAGGATCCCTAAATATTGACCTTTCTAGATATGAATGAACTTTTTTGGCAGAGTCTGGAGTTTGCATAATTTATTGAATTCAAATCGACTGATAATAAATCAGCATTTCTCAAAAAATATGTACAGTCGACGTCAAAGACATCATTACGATTTAGGTGCCAAAAATATATTTACACGACCTTAATATCAAAGCAATAAAGTCGTGTAAATATATTTTTGGCACCTAAGCCGTAATTTTTTATTCTTTATTCAACAACAACCATGTAAAAAACAGCTTACGCCAAGACATTGCATGTGGAATTATCTATAAGCTAACATAATTCTAGTAGTTATAACATTTTTTGTCAAAATAATGAAAATGAAAAATTATAGGGTACAGTAGCAGGTATTAAGGTAATGGTTAATTTTTCGTCTAAGTTGTGTCCATCCATCAGAGAAAATGTCGGCATTTCGAATCGTAGCTAAAAAGTTATTAAAATTTGTTCTATAGCTCTGTGGGTGGGTGGCGTTGGAAGTTTGATGGGTGCGGATGTGATATGGAATAGTAAGGAGGTCTCTAGGGCGGCGCACTCGGCGCCCCACTGCAGCTGTAATGATATCTTTGACGTCGACTGTACATTTGGATCACGTCTTCGATGTAAATTGTAGGAAAAAAAATTGTAGGCTGGTAGAATCAATGACGCTGAGGAAGATCCACAACATTTCCCAAAATTTTCCAAAATGTGTGAATGAAATATTCCTTGTTTGTTACCAAAGAGTACTGTGAGTACATTAGGATGATATATTTTGTACTTACAAATTCATACTTACAATAAAATATTGTCTATGATTTTTTGAAACCTTTACATACGAAATAAAACTATGAAAACGGATGAACTCGCGTATATTAATTTTATCTACACAAATATCGTTAAGTGCTCTAAACGCGTTCAGAAACAATAGACAATGACCAGCATTACCCACCATCAGAACTTGGCACATACATAAAGTTAACATTATATACGATTTTTCCGGAGGTTATGAGTTTTAAATTTGGAACAGCTGTCAGATTCAAGTGAGGTGTCTATTCTGGTATCTATAGATATTCAGCCAGTCATCGACACAAAAAGTTAATTCAGTATGTTTTTCAGTTACAATCGGACGATATTTTCATATCGAGTGACACAAGATTAGGGACATCACTCGATTGTCTATGATTTAAAAAAAAAATACAGAGATTCAAATCTGCTGCCATTCCGAGCAGCTACCTTTTGTTTGTTGGCTTACTACTACAAGTGAACAATTGTGAAAAAAATTGAATATTTTGTGATAATACTGATAATTACTTGATAATGAGTGGCAGTGACTTGGATAACGATATGAGCACTCTGCCGGACATACTCAATGCAGCTATGACCGCAACTAACAACCTGTTGCCGCAAAAGTAGAGAGCCAAGTATGAGAAAGCTTTGTTTCTGAACGCATCTTAGAGCACTTATGATATGTGTGTAGATAAAGTAGTGTATGCAACTATACGTAATCAGGCATTACGTACGGTTGCATAAACTACTATTAACTTCATACCGACGTTTTACAGGGTTCGTGGTCTGCGGATGATGCGGATATACGCGAGTTTATCCGTTTTCATAGTTTTATTTCATGTGTAATCCTCGCGGTAACCGAAGAAAATATTGCCTTTACATACGTTAATAAAAAACGTAGTAACTTAATAAAATGGAAAAGTTTTTGTTAATTTTTTTTCTTGATATCAATATTTTATATTACACCGTTGGATAGAGCAGAAAATTTGCGGTCGAACGGTGTACTTAAAACAATTTCGTCATTTTGGTGGTTCCATTAATTCATATTACAACCGACGATGTACCATTTTTCAGTTTAAAGTAGAAAAAAGGTAAACAAACATGCTAACTTGAATTATTTCATGAAGTTCACATACAAGTTTTGTTAAAATTATAGATATTTATTATTAGTAGTATTAATGTGAAAATACTGCGAACCTGTCTCACGTTATGTGTTAAAGGCGTCAAAATTATTTTCGTTGTCTTATTTTGTGTCCCTGAAAAACATGACGACGTAGTGGTAATTTTTGTATGAGATGGTGTTTTGTTTTCGATTTCTAATGTATGATCTAAAATCTACGGTGAAAAAGAAATACAAGCGCACCGGGTTTTTTTTATATACTGAGTCGAAACAGCAACTAAAAGCGTGACAGAGTGGTATGAAACAAGACAACTTAAATAATTTTGACCCAAAGACATCTAATGCTAGAGTCTGGCTAATGAACTATTGCCCCAACTTTTGGCGGGAAATTCAAAAAATCTAGGGCTGGATGTGTGACAAGCCCCAGATTTTCTGAATTTCCCGCCAAACGTTGGGGCAATATTTCATTAGCCAGACTCTATGGAAAGTCAGCCATATTTATCTTTTTTACTTCCAACTGAAAAACTGTACGCATATACGCTTACGCAGAACGTTCAAACTTTTCTTTGAATTAAGAGCTTGCAAAGGTACTTTGATGATGATGATGATGATGAAAGGTACTTTCGTTGAATCTTAAACCTCAGCCATAAATAGCTGCCCGAATACGTTGCATACGGCTAGGGATCATTCGAATTCAATAATTCATGTCAGCCTAACTGTCTCGATGCATAACGAACAGACAAACAACTTTTGACACTGTTTTCAAATGGTAACGGCGTCCAAGCTTTAACACACGTTCGGATACTTTGTGTAACCCTAGCACATCTTGCGTTTGACAGCTAAACGCGGCCGTGTCGCGGCTGTCCGTGATTTTATATCGTTTTTAGTACAGATGGTGCCATTTTTAGGCTCTGGTGCGAGTTCCTTTTTGCACGCGTCTTGTATGACGTTTTTTAGTGCAGATGGCCCTCCGAAGTTTTGAACCTGACGTAAAATGACACACTTCTCGCACTAGAGCCTAAAAAAGGCACTATCTGTACTAAAAAAGTAGTTTATCAAAGAGGTATAAAGTTTTTATTCATAATTCTCTGTATTAGTGGCAAAAAAGAACATGGGCCATCGATATTAAGCTGTAGCTTGCGGGGGTCTGTGACATTGATATTTTTAATATTTTACTATTGTAGCACCTGTGAACGTGGTGTAATAGGGGCCTGAACTCCACCGACAGGGCTAGCATATCTCGTACATCGTCTTTACTCTACTTGTCAGCCTCCGTAGCCTAGTTAGTAGCGACCCTGCCTACGTAGCTGGAGGTTCCGGGTTCGAATCCCGACGAGGGCATTATTTGTATTTTTATTTCTCACAGATATTTGTTCCTTGGTCATGGCTGTTTATGTATTTAAGTATCTATATGTATCTACCTCCTGCAACCTTCACCAGGTCATCGGTCCACCTTGTGGGGGGCCTACCCACGCTACGCCTTCCGGTACGTGGCCGCCACTCAAGAACCTTGCTATTGCTGGATGCGGGTGGCGCAGGACCGGTCATTGTGGCAATCTTTGGGGGAGGCCTATGTTCAGCAGTGGACGTCTTTCGGCTGATATGATGATGATGATGATGATGATGATGTATCTACCTATTATATCGTCGCCTGGTACCCACATCACAAGCCTTAATTGAGCTTACCGTGGGACTAAGTCGATTTGTGTAAAATTTCACAAGATACTTATTTTCATAACACTTGCTGTCTAAGCGCGCCATTGCTTGCATGCGTAGCGGGAGTAATAGAAAAGTGAAATTCCCTAGGGATTCATAGAATTGTCAGTACGTCACAGAATAATATTTTGTCTTAAAACTTTTTTTTTTGTCCACAAGTGTGATGAAAAACATTGCATGCATCACGGTTGGTAAGAGGAATACTAACTCGAGTCATTAAAAGCCTCTTCTAAAACACTCGTTGGTTCCGTAGGTACTTGCCTCCCTCGATGCACAATGTAAGAAGAAAGAAAGAAAAAACGTTTTCATCACACTTGCTGTCTAAGCGCGCCATTGCTTGCGTGCGTAGAGTAAATGCGTACGTAGAGAAATGTCAGTACGTCATAAAATAATATTTTGTCCTTAAACTTATTTTTTTGTCCGCAAGTGTGATGAAAAACATTGTATGCATCACGGTCGATAAGAGGAATACTAACTCGAGTCATTAAAAGCCTCTTCTAACACACTCGTTGGTAATTCCGTACTTACCTCCCTCGATGCACAATGTAAGAAGAAAGGAAGAAAGAAAAAACGTTTATTCGAGACACAGTAGATACAAAACAAAACAGTAAACACGAAATTTTGTCTCGAAATGGCCAAAACTCAGCATTTTGCCAGCAGAGCCAGCGCTGGTCTTCCGTTTTGGCCATTTGAGTTTGTCACTTTACAACAAAAATACCAAAAAAATGTATACACAAATTACAAATTATTACACATACAGGAACTTAAAAATAAATAAAACATTAAACAAGCGGCTGAGCTTGTAACGCCCGACTATACCACGAGTGTGTACAGGGCCCTGACAACCAAACAACACAGCGACGAAACAAAACGCCGCACGCCATGTCGGCTGACAAGCAAAACTCACTACAAAAACTGTCACTACTCTTAGCAACCTCTTATGTCAGTATTAAGTCAGAACTGAGATACGAGCTTTATTTCAAGTAGGTATTTGTTACTTAGTGAGTTTTGCTTGTCAACCGACGATATTGTTTGGTTGGTCACAGCACAGCACAATAGCAATGTACCTAGGTACTATTATTTAATATTTTAAGAAGTAGGAGATTTCCCATACATATATTCGAACGGCGCTGAATTTCATATCGTCCTGAATACAATATGCATGTCCGACCTGCGTCATGACGCCCGCGCCGGTACACAATATTGTTTTTTTCTGAATCCCCAATGATTACGTTTTGCAAAAACGCGAAAACAATATGGCGGTCGGGAAATACAAACCCGAAAGCTAAGCAACAGTTTTCTACTGTTTCCTTCATGGTTTCTTACTGTAAAAAAATTATAAAGCTTGTAGACCAAAAGAGCCTTCGCTGTTCTAACCACCTACTCTACGAAATTTGATCGTTACACGAAACGTGATTCGTTGATTCCGTAGAGTGGGGGATAGAACAGCGAATGCTCTTTTGGTCTGCATGCACCTTTCGGGTGCGGCTCCTCATTCTTCAAATTCAAAATTCGAAATACTGTGATGCGGTCTCATTGGCCGAGCTCCCACAGCTCCGCTCCGCTCCGCTCCGCGTTAGTGGAGCCGCACCCTAACTGCTTAAAATAATACAATTCAAGAAAATATTTAAGAAAATAATTTAAGATGTTCCATAAAAAAATAGACACTGTGGTGACGGCAGTAAGAATACATTTGTCACCACCCCAACTCCTCCTGCGGGTATCGTAAGTCGACTAAGGGATTGAAGTGTCACTTACCATTGTTTGATATAAGATTGATGATGGGCAGCAGACATTACTGCGATCGCCAATCCGCTTGCCCAGCGTGACGATTATGGGCATTTACCTCCTAATCGTTTTTACGCATAATTAACACTTGCCAACGAGTGCTACGCACTACGCTCGTAGCCGATCCCGTGATTTTTCCGCTTTGTAGCGAAAATGGACCTCCCACAGAGAACTCCCCTTGGGAGTCCCTGGCCCTCAATGTGTTAATAGGAGAGGCCTTCGTCCAGCAGTGGACTATCATAGGCTGATGATGTACGAATTGTACGATGATGTATGATATGGATATGACATCTGATATTTAAATTTATACAGGGTGTTTGGTTAGCGGTGTCGGAGCTTTTAAGGGCTTAAACTACAATCAATTTTATCGATAAATTACCATACAATTTTTTTTTTGTGCCAAAGATAATTAAATGGCGGCCATTTTAAAATTTCATACAGTCGAATACGGGCGCACGTGATATATCTGGAATTATACGTTTGTTATCGGTCCTATCCCTGCAAAAAAAATCTCGTTAGAGAGCTCATTAGATAAGCAAACTAATTAAGCTAGTCATTTGACTCAACTATTTGAACAACAAGGCTAAAAAAATGTTTTTTTATTAAAAATAGTAAAAATTTCACCTTAATTTTTCAATTAATTTAATTTTGCATGAAAAGTAGGTCGTTAAGATAGATGTTTGGTTTTGTTATTTATTAGTACACTAGGTATGTTAACTAAAAAATAACACCATAATTACTGTTATACCTTAAGTACTTTACGAATTACAAGTGCTCAAACATACACCAAAACAGCTGCAGTTAGCGTTCCCGATGCAAAATTCATAAACAAATGAATGTCAGCAATGTACTGACTAGTGAAGTGGCCGCCTTCCATCAATCCAGTGCATGTATTTGGCGGTGGTGACCATTACCCCCCTTTTTAGTACTGGCAAAATTTCTTCAAATTATTTTAAATTTCCTGCTGAGTTTCTTGCCGGTCCCAATTTTGGGATACCTACCTTCCTAACAATACAATCATACAAAGGAAGGAAATACTTCTCAGGCAGTGGCGTAGGGATAGAACCGGCGTAGATTATTTATTTTGTCTCTTGTCTTCATTCTGAAAATATTTGTAATGAATAACTAGCTTAATTTGCAAATTTTGTATGTACATCCACCCTTAAAATTTATTGTCTGTGGTTTAGTAATTTTTCTTTGGTGGGTAGTTTTGTACATATCTTTCTTATTTTGATGGAGGTAGATCTATTAAATTTCCTCCATTGTCAGTCATCCGCAGACCACGAACCCTGTAAAGTGTTCGAAACGTCGGAATGAAGTTAAAATTAGTTAATATACGCGAGTTTATCCGTTTTCATAGTTTTATTTCATGAGTAATCCTCGCGGTAACCGAAGAAAATATTAAAACAATTTAAGTTGTTCCACAAAAAAATAGACACTGTGGGGCAGTAAGAATACATTTGTCACCACCCCATCTCTTCCTGCAGCCTTAAGAAACCGACTATTATAGTAGAGGCATCCTAAGAAGTCGTTTTTTGACGTTTGTTTACACATGAAGTTCTGTAAATGTTCACAGTTAGTATAAAGGAGCAAATGTCAAACTTCATTGTTGCCTGTACGAATAGTGATGTTACTACTGTTGCTGCAATTTACCGATACTCCAATCGAATAAATAAGTAACCTTTTTTTATGGAGGTACGAATAATTGCTATAATAGTAGGTACGCACATATTTTCTAAAGGTTTGTCATGGTTTCGACAGGTCCTCGCGAGCCCCTAGTTAAGAGTATAATTACATTGGAAACTGGATAAGTGGAATCGCAAGGGACCGACTGTTTAGTTCCGCTTATCCAGGTTTTCCACTTATCCAGTTTTCCATTTAACCAGGTTGAAGTAAAACGTAATCCCACTTACAGAGGCTCTCGCTAACAGAGGTTGTGGATGCTATGAATTTTGCCTATAGAGTTCACGTCCTATCCGTCCTATAAAACATCCTACCTAAATGTGACTTTACGTCATTATGACGTCACCGGCACCAAATTTTCGCTGCCTGCTAATGATTCTAATCTAGTAACTGGAGTTCGAGGCCAAAGAATCTACGAAAATATTGCCACAACAATGAAATGTTCTTACAATAGTAAATCCTTATTTTCTAAAAACAGACGTTGAGATATGTTATTTATTGGTAATTTTAATTCTTTAATTTATAGAAACAATATTATTTACTTATTTTCACGTAAATATAAGATATTTTAATAAAAACTTAATTATCCGCAATTATTAGTAACAAAGTTGGTATTGCGCTGGTATCACCTCAGGTGTTAATAACATTTGGTACAGCAATTTAACTACACATAAATTAAAGGTATGGTTAATTACTAAGCAGTATAAGTACTATACTATACTATTACTAAGCAGTTTTAACCCGGCTTAAGGCTTAAGGACTCTCGGCTTTTATGGGAGTGTACTCGATTTTTACCCAGGACTCAGGAGGTTAAGTGATGAAGAAGACAAATAAAAAATAAAATACAAAAAATGCTTTCATTTTACATTTCCAAATTTCTTTCCCATAATTTTAACCCGTAATAAGGCACCCCTGCCTTATTACGGGTTAAAGCTGCTTAGTAATAGTATAGTATAGTACTTATACTGCTTAGTAATTTAACCACAGTAACCAGCTTCCCGGGTTCCGACCGCCAAAAGTCTCGCACGATCCGGACCTGCAGAGCTGTTTAGAAGAGAATTGTATGTTAGATCACAATACACATTGTCCCAGCTTCTTTGTGATTTTAGGTTGTCGGGAAATTTTTTAGAAGGGCAAGCAATTTTGAATGCATTTTTGGCGTCCTCCAAACCCGCAGTCTCACAGTTAATAGGCAGAGCCCTTAGGATCTTTCCTGTGAGATCAGACGTGCTGTGGACGGACGCCAAAAATGCAGGAGAAGCCACACATGAAATTTTTCGTATCCCTAAACCCCCATACCGAATAGGGAGGGATACTTGGGACCAGGAACGCTCCGTTAGCTGAATATTTCGAATTTTTTCTATGGTAATTTTGATTAAGTCGTCTAAAGGTGTTAATAAATTAATATTTTTCCAGAACGGACAGCAACGGAGCACGTATGTCAATTTAGGGACAAAAAGACAAAACTTAAGAATCGCAAGAGCATAATGAGGGCTAATTTCAAGTAGACGATTTGCGTGATTTTGGAATTTAGAAATCGAGTTAGAAATATAATCGGGAAAGGATTCTTCAAAAATAGGAGAACCCGGGAGGCAAAGTGAATATTTGTCTACTATTTTTATACCAGGAGTCAGACAATCAAATTTGGATTTTAAAACTTTTGAATAAAGAGTTCGCATTTACTATAATTTAGTTCTAAACCAGTATTTTCAAAATTAGTTTTGATAAGAGACAAATCGGACAGTACGGTATCCACGTCACCTCCTAAGGTCCCATCGTTAGTTAAGAGAAATTAAGTTTTTAGGTATTTACGTGTTTTTAAGAAAGTCCTAGTTGTGACAGCCATATTAAACAAAAAAACCAAGCCAAGTGCGAGTCGGACTCGCGCGCAAAGGGTTCCGTACCATTATCAATTTATTATTAAAAAAATACAGTTAAATCAACCTACCTCAAAAACTATAGGAGATAATTGAATCAAACCAAAAATCGTTGATAGAGTTTATTAATGTGCATAACATATATTTTTTTTAGAATCTTATATCGCGTAGTTTAAAAAATAGAGGGGGGGACACATTTTTCAGACTTTGAGAGCTGATAGCTCGAAAACGATTTGCTTAAATAAAAATGAGATTTATAAACCTTCATATCATTTTCAAAGACCTTTCTATTAATACCCCACACGCTTATATACAACTAAAATTTTTTTTTCTATCCCTCAGTTACATGTATGGAGGGCCCCCACCCCAATGGTTTTTTTTTACAATTTAGTATCATAATCCTGTAGCGGTTCATACAACACATATTCTTACCAAATTTTGTTACTGTAGCATTTATAGTTTCCGAGTAAATCGGCTGTGACAGACGGACAGACGGACAGACGGACATGACGAATCTATAAGGGTTCCGTTTTTGCCATTTTGGCTACGGAACCCTAAAAAGGCGTACAAACATTACACAGGTATATAAAGTTATTATAAGGAATTATTTTAAATAAATAAATTAAATAACAAAAAGGTTGTTGAAACCTGAAAACTTTATTTGACAATGACGTAAGAGACTTTGACGGATTTGACAATAACGCATCTGTCGTAGTTTCGTTGGCCTCGAACTCCAATTACTAGATTAAGTAAGATTACGAAACACTTTTTTTAATTCGGATTACCTAACACTTTATTAATTAAACTTTTTTAATGGCAAGTACCAGATCTAACGCCCTTTCGCACTTGACTGAAAATTTTACGACGGTAAAATCGAGCATTTCACAACACTATTGTGAGCTGTCAAAAACGACTTCTTACGATGCCTCTACTTTAAGGAATTGAAGTGTCACTGACCATTCTTTGATAGAAGATTGATGATGGGCAGCAGCGTCATCATAGTGGACCCATCCTCCGCCTCCGTAGCCTAGTTGGTAGTGATCCTGCTCACGAAGCTGGAGCATAAATTAAATTCCTGGAGGTTCTGGGTTCGAATCCCGGCGAGGCATTATTTGTGTATTTATTTATCACAAATATTTGTTCCTTAGTCATGCTGCCCCCGTAAGCATAAACGCAGTATCTAGTTTTGAAGTGTCAATCAATTGTTTACTTTATTCAACTGAATTATGTTTTGGTATTAATTACCATTTTAGAACTAGTTACTGCGTTTATGCTAACGGGGGCAGCATGGCATTCCATATGTTTTTAAGTATCTATAATGTATCTATCTATTATATATATCGACGCTTGGTACCACATCACAAGCCTTAATTGAGCTTACCGTGGGCCTAGGTTGTTTTTGTGAGATGTTCCATGATATTTATTTATTATTTATTACATCCCCTTGCTCAGCGTGGCGATAATGAGCATTTAATACGTCTACTGCATAGTTATCAGGAGAGGCCCAGCCGTGGACTGAGATTGGCTGATGATGTATGTAATAGACAGTTACTTAATAGTTTCCTATTGACCGATATATTTAAAAGTGATCTGTATTGTTTGATAAGCTACGAGTAGCATAATGAGAATAATGACATTGTTTAAGCTACTGTTATTATAACAATGATTAAATGTGACGGAAGTTTTAGTAATTATTAAACATTTGTGTTTATAATGTTTATATTATCTTTAAATAATTTAGACTTGAAATATTCTGTTTCGGTTTGAAGATTTTTTTCTCATAAGAACAAAAATAAATACATGTTCACTTAAATGAGAACTTACAAGCTAGTTATAAGTACACAAGTAACATACAGCAATTGTTAAGAAAGAAAAAAGTATTAAATAAGATTAAAAAATCGTGAAAATAATTATGCTATATAAATGTAAAACACATGCGAAATTCATGAATATATATATTTAATATGGATCCTGCAT
>JALPQI010006384.1:0-63993 GCA_025490895.1 Thaumatotibia leucotreta
AGGAATAATGTTTTCTAAAATAAATAAACTTTTCCAAATCAATACCCATGAAATGCCTTTAGTACCTACCGTTTGGTATTCGGATTTGATAGCTGGCTGCCAAATGGGAAATATAGTTTCCCGTCTGGTAGGATGAAATGGGACTAACTTTCCCATCTCGTATCTGGATTTGGTACAAACCTGGATACAAACCGGTAATGATAAGTCCCGATTTAAAGCCAGTTACCTATTGCGATTTTAATCCCATTTCAAAGCTGGTTTAGTAGCCAATCTACTAAAGGATGAAATGAACAAAGTTCTAGTAATTTTGTTTAGTGTCAGTCATTTTGAGTTCCTGTTAGGACCCAATCTTCATTTCGGCGACCTTTTTCTAGTCGTCATACATTTATAAAATTAATAAACTCCAAATGTAACCGTTATAATAGCGGGACCAGATCCTGACTTCGATCGATTCATATTGCATTATTTAGTACTGAATTTGTATTATTTGGTACCTGTTGTAAAAAAAATTGTACCTCTTCTATTTCAAACTTACATTCAATCAGTCTGGTCCCGTCATTATAACGTTATAATGGCGGAACCAGGTTCTGAATTCGATCGATTCATATTGCATTATTTAGTACTGAATTTGTACTATTTGGCCTGTTGTAAAAAAAATTGTACGTATTCCATTTCGAAATTATACTTCAAATAGTCTGGTCCCGACATTATAGCGTTATTATGGCGGAACCAGATCCTGAATTCTGTCCATATTCTGTCGATTCATATTGCATTATTTAGTACGGAATTAGTACTATTTGGTACCTGTTGTAAAAAAAATTGTCCCTCTTCCATTTCAAAATTATACTTCAAATAGTCTGGTCCCGCCATTATAACGTTATAATCGCGGAACCAGGTCCTGAATTCTGTCCATTTTCTGTCGATTCATATTGCATTATTTAGTACTGGATTTATACTATTTGGTACCTGTTGTAAAAAAAATTGTACCTCTTCCATTTGGAAATTATACTTCAAATAGGGCGGAACCAGGTCCTGAATTCTGTCCATATTCTGTCGATTCATATTGCATTATTTAGTACTGAATTTGTACTATTTGGTACCTGTTGTAATTGAAATATAATTTTGAAATGGAAGAGGTACTAATTTTTTACAAGAGGTACCAAATAGTACTAATTCAGTACTAAATAATGCAATATGAATCGACAGAATATGAACAGAATTCAGGACCTGGTTCCGCCATTATAACGTTATAATGGCGGGACCAGACTATTTGAAGTATAATTTTGAAATGGAAAAGGTATTTTTTTAGGGTTCCGTAGCCAAAATGGCAAAAACGGAACCCTTATAGATTCGTCATGTCCGTCTGTCCGTCTGTCCGTCTGTCACAGCCAATTTACTCGGAAACTATAAATGCTACAGTAACGAAATTTGGTAAGGATATGTGTTGTATGAACCGCTACAGGAATGTGATACTAAATTGTAAAAAAAACCATTGGGGTGGGGGCCCTCCATACATGTAACTGAGGGATAGAATTTTTTTTTTAGTTGTACATAAGCGTGTGGGGTATTAATAGAAAGGTCTTTGGAAATGACATGAAGGTTTATACATCACATTTTTATTTAAGCAAATTGTTTTTGAGATATCAGGTCTCAAAGTCTGAAAAATGTGTCCCCCCCCCCTCTATTTTTTAAACTACGCGATATAAAATTCTGAAAAAAATATATGTTATGCACATTAATAAACTCTATCAACGATTTTTGGTTTGATAAAATTATCTCCTATAGTTTTTGAGGTAGGCTGATTTAACTGTATTTTTTTAATAATAAATTGATAATGGTACGGAACCCTTTGCGCGCGAGTCCCGACTCGCACTTGGCCGGTTTTTTTTACATCAGGTACCGAATAGTACAAATTCAGTACTAAATAATGCAATATGAAATCGATAGAATTCAGGACCTGGTTCCGCCATTATAACGTTATAATGGCAGGACCAGACTGTTTGAAGTATAATTTTAAAATGGAAGAGGTAATAATTTTTTTACAACAAGTACCAAATGGTACAAATTCAGTACTAAATAATGCAATATGAATCGATTGAATTCAGGATCTGGTTCCGCCATTATAACGTTATAATGGCGGGACCAGACTGATTGAGTATAACTTTGAAAAAGAAGAGGTACAATTTTTTTTACAACAGGTACTAAATAGTACAAATTCAGTACTAAATAATGCAATATGAATCGATCGAATTCAGGATCCGGTCCCGCCATTATAACGGTTACCTCCAAATACCATTAGAATTTCGATATTTTATGTTCAGTGCCTATGAACCTGACAGCTGTTTGGACCACACGCCTATATAGCGTCGCGTGCAAAAGATCGAAAACCCTAACTTACTGGCCAACGATACAGTAAATGTAATAAACAGTAGCCGTACCATGACTTTGCAAGTATCGGTAACATTAGGTTTTACTAAATACGTTAAGCAGGCTATCGCGCTCGCTCCTATTTGTAAGCGCGAGTGCGATAAAAATGATAGAATGCACATATCGAGTAAAACCTTACGTAATTACGTATACGTATCCTTTACTTTCCAGCTCATGGCACGGCTACAGTACCTACCTACTCTTCTGTACTCTTCTGCTGAGAACGAATATTCGCAAAATCGAAATATTTGTGGCCTAAATATATGCATAGCCAAAACATAGGTTTCAATCTGCTGAGTATCGAAAGTTTATCGGCTCGTCTGTTCTTGTATCAACGTCTGTGCTAGGTACAAATTGTTTTATAGGTATCCATGTAGGAATACTTTGTAAATAGATGACGAATAGTACCTAATACCAAAGTTTGGAGCTACTATTAACGATGTAATCGAGATAATGGGTTGCTGAATGGTTGACACATACATATTATAGTTTTTATATACATAATATATTCTTGCTCTTTATTCTATACTCTGTTTGGTTAGATATTTAAAAAAAGGTAAACAATCTTGTAGTATCTTTTTATTGAAAACTACAAGTAGAAAATAAGTTTTACCAAATATACATAATATAACAAGGGAATACAGTGATTTACATTGTTTTGATTCATTAAGTACCTAGTTTGGATTTTTAAATGCATTTTTCAATAAAAAGATAGTGCAAGATTTTTTACCTTTTTAAAATACCTAACCAAACAGAGTATTTAAAAAGTGAGTCAATTTTACATTTTGTTTACAAGTGTGATGTTTGTGCCGGTGACCAATTACAATTGTGGCCTCGTTTATACGCTTTTCGACCCAGCGAATATTCGATCCGGTAGCAGTCGAGCCATCCCATAATCTCGGTCACAAATATACGTCGATTGTCCAATCGAAACATTAATTTTTATTTTAGGATATTCAATCCATAATAGCCACTCAATAGCTTTTGGTAACTGTGGTTACCAGCTGTCACTCTTATGTTACATAGGAATAAAAGTAGCAGTTGAGCCAACGGACTGCAAGATACTCCGATAGTGCGTACGTATCTCAGTTCCGATTCAAGAGTGACATACGAGGTTACTAAGAGTGGTGACAGTTTTCATAAGAACTCTACCTGAACTTCACTCCACAGAATGTGATACTTTTCTGCGCAAGTGCAAGACTGAATTTTCATAGTAGGGGGAGAGTGGGGTATAGTGGATCTCTTTTTTTTTACAAATGTTGTAGTGGTGTTATTTTTATTTGTAATTTTCTAGATACCTTATTGTCCCACCTATTCCTTAGAGGACGCATTTTCCAGCACAAGTATATAATTTACATATCGCTTTAAAATCATTTTCATTATAAAAAAGTGAACTAAAGTTACCTCTTCAATCAAAAATCATAGAACAGTTCCTAGTTTGAGGTAAAAACTAGGAACAAGACTTTTCAGGTATAATTGAAAGTATCTTCCGTTATTTAGTTACTCCAATATTAGTATCACACAGACGAGCAAATTCGTAAAAAAAGAATACCGGTTTATTAAAGCGATAAATAAAGCTAATGCAAAATATTCACCGTGCACTATTATTTATTCACTGTACCCCACTCTCCACTATTTTTCTGCACAGTCTGGTTGCTACTGTATGCAGATATTTTCTCGCATAATGCATTCGCATAACATAGTTTGATGTTGGTGTTGAAATGTAGACCTTTTCTTTAACTTTTGTCGGTTTCGATCACCGACACTCATGTAGAAAATGCTCACTTTCATCACTTGTATTCAGTAACAATATTTATTCGGCAAAACACAGCTCAAATTATAATTACAACATTGCAGGCTGTGAAATTAGACTTTGTATTACTTCCTTCAAAAATATTGTAAGCAATCTTGACATGTGTTACTATTAAAAAAATACTACTGAATAATAAGTCACAGCAGCAAATACGTACCATTTACATTATTTTAGATGAACACCAGCATAATGTATGCTATCATTTATACCCTGTTGCATTCATAATTAAACATTTTGACGCCACGTCCAAACCAAAAACATTCACTCAGACGCCATGTCGCCAAAATGTCAAAACTAAATATGAACTTTACGCAAGTGACTGTAGGTATGTATTGCTCTGTGGATGGTAACTTATATGTATATCGGTCGGCGTTGAACCTGCAATGTCATAGTAATTGGCGTCCTAAAGGATAATGGTTGTTAATGAACAGTGATATGATATAAGAAAGAGTTCGAAGTTACAAAACGAGAAGTTTGTCGTTTGTAATATGAAAGATCCACGGAAATATACTTTAAAAACAAATTCACACCTTATCCTCTTAAAAGTAAGATAGTTTTTCCTTGAATTGCCCCTTTTGAATTGACTAGACATTTTCTTTCCGTGGACCCTTCATATAATAATGAATGAATCCGACAAAAACAATTGAGCTGTGGCAGAATGTGGTCATCGTTTGCCTACTTAGAAATAATAAAAAACAGTTTTATAATTATTGAATGAAAAGCCTAATTTGGAATACTAACACTAACAACGTTAAAATGTATACTTGTGTCTTAATATATCTATCAGTCAATTATTGCGATTACCAGAGGAAAAAATATTCTTAGTTGATGTCTTTTACGCAATGTACATATACCTTCCTTCTAAAATATATTATAAGGGCGGATTTTTGTTAAGATGTCGTATTTTTAAATTTTCCAAATTTGGACTTTTTTTATTTTTTCTACTCAGAAACACGAACTCTTTCGATCCTTACAGAAATAAAAAAGTCTCCCAAAAAAAATTCCATCGAGTTACTATTTTCCATACACTTTTTTCGACTGTAACTCAGTGGAAAAAATGTATGTATTTTTCGGGACACTTTTTTCTGCTAATGAGGATCGAAAAGGCTCGTGATTCTGAGTAGAAAAAAAATCCAAACTTAGAAAACTTGAGAAAACTAGAACTAAATAAAAATCCGCTTATGATCATACCTGGGATAACTGGGGGCAAGTTATAGGGATTTGATATCGATTAAAAAGATGTCGACATAATTATAATAAAAAATGTGCTTATTGAACATTCTCGATTACAGTACAGAGGTTCAATGTCATAATTATCTGATATCGGGCTTCTTCAGATAGTAAAAACTTGTATGCAGATGTCATTTTAATCAAAATGACAATTTAAATATTGATAATTTAATATTAATTGTATATTTTGAAAATTATTTTAAAATAAACGTGTAACTACCCGTTTCAAGTTATTTTTAATTTTAATTGAAGAGTAAGTACCTAATATTTATTTATGCCGAATAACATTTTGATGTTGTCATTCACAGTAACATCGATATATTTTTAGTCGATAAAATATTTTGCTACATCACTTTCGTATAAATGCCCCGAGTTATCCCAGGTATGCTTATGATTGACTTTACTTTGAACTTGACAAATGATTTTTTGCATTTGATATCAATCTTGCTACGTTGTCACTCTTCGTAATATAATTTTCTTATAATACATAATTATTATAATAATGTCGAAAATTAAACAGTATATTTCCACAAACATTGTACTTAATTCAAAACATAATTATGAATGTTTCTTGTCACCAAGTTCAATACCATTTTCTTGAAACGTGTTCCGTTACATTTTCATTAGGTTCTTTCCGCTGAAGTATCTTCCCAATCTTCAACTGTATTTCAATATTCAACTGAAAAAATATGATTGTATAAATGTAAGTATGGTTGCGAGAGTTACTCGAATGTCACTTCAACATTGACTTTATAATGTCATGTCATTGTCATAGATTATTTACATTTTTGATCTCGAATTCCATTTCAGAGCTTAGGGTCGCCGTCGCCGATTACGGCGTGGATAACTAACTATACAGGGTTACTTTATCACCGGTACAATAAATTTTCCCACATAATTGGTATCGATAAAATATTGGTAAAATTGACATATTTTTTTCATTTATTATTAATTTATCCTTCATGTAAATGTAAAATAATGGGCTCGCTAATGACAAGACGTAGAGGGCGGCGGGTAGGGGTGAGCGACCTGCAGGCCGGCGCACGAGTTGGCAACATAGCAGTTATCTTACGAGTATCTCGGTGACTAGGTCACGGTCAGTCCCACGGTTGACGTAGGTGTGTGCACGCGCGCCGTATCGTACTACCTTCAGTCGAAAATTGCTCGTACGAATGGTTCGTAGTTATTTTCTCATTGGGGAAAATACAATGGCAGCTCAGCGGCTATACGCTGAACAAAGTGTGCCCCGCCTGGAAAATGCCAGTGTTAAGACCAGCCAGGTCAACAGATTTGACCCCGTGTGACTTTTTTTGTGGGGTGAGGTGAAACGGCGGGTATACGTTGAAGGGGCCCAAAATTACGAAGACTTAAAAAGTCAAATAATAAGTGCATTTTGATGAACTCAACAGTGAAAACTACAGACTTATGATGGGAAATATCGAAGGAAACATTCATGTAAATTAATTAATAAGTATGAGAAATGGACTCCATTAATTAGGTATGTTTTTTTATTCCAATCATTGTACATAAAGTTGATATCAAATTTTGAAATACGCCTCAATGAGGAAAGTTTCTGTCCTACTTTGTAATTTTATCACGTTTCCCAGACATATTTTAAAACATTCGACAAACTTCACACAGAGAAAAATTCTTTATTTAAGCCCGTGGAAGTATGAAGGAGGATTTGGGATCTAGTAAGATATTTTTGCCAAGTCATAATCATAAGTTGATACCCGGTGCACATTACCGCCGCCGCTTTTCCAATCCGCCATGCCGCGTGCGATGACGTTTTAAAGAAACAGTTGCCAGTTAGTGTGTTTTGCTAATTATGCACATTGATAATGCGCAATGCGTCCAAATTTCCTGTTAGGTTTGCGGATAAGTTCAAACATTGGTATTTCAGTTTTTTGTTCTAACAAAAATGCTAGTATTCTGTAACTTGGACTACTATGTATTACGTATGTTGATTTTTTGATTATACTGGGTTATTTTTTCATCAGTACAAATACTCTAGGGGGTGTATAAGTAAGTCATAATGAACAACTTTTACTAAGGGTCCGAATTCAGGTTCGGCCCCATAGTAAAAGTTGTTCATTTTGACTTACTTATACAGCCCCTAGAGTATTTGTACTGGAGAAATAACCTTGTATATATATATATCCATACCTGGGATAACTGGGGGCAAGTTACAGGGATTTGATATCGATTAAAAAGATGTCGATATAATTATAATAAAATATGTGCTTATTGAACATTATCGATTACAGTACAGAGGTTCGATGTCATATCTGATATCGGGCCTCTTGTATGCAGATGTCATTTTAATCAAAATTACAATTTAAATATTGATATTTTAATATTAATTGTATATTTTGAAAACTAATTTAAAATAAACGCGTAACTACCCGTTTAAACTTATTTTTTATTTTAATTGAAGAGTAAGTAACTAATATTTATTTATGTCGAATAACATTTTGATGTTGTTATTTACAATAACATCGATATATTTTTAGTCGATAAAATATTTTGCTACATCACTTTCGTATAAATGCCCCGAGTTATCCCAGGTATGTATATCAGTGAACGCACATAAACCATGGAAACATCCTGTCCGTGCAATTATGACCCAATGCAAACTACTCTTGAGTGGGCGTTCCTAAAAAACTACTCCTGGAGCTGTTTCAGTCTGGCCGAGTTTACAGTAATTGACGGACGTCTGAACTGAATGCGTTTCTATAAATAACGGTAAATACTAATTAAAAAGGCCTTCATGTGCTGTAGGCTGGTGTAAAAACAGTTATAGTAATTCTAAGGACAGGGGAATTACTTTTCACGTGTCATAAAACAGATAACTTCGGTAATTTTGAATATAAATATAATAATATTTATGACATTTTTCTATACTACCGTTTTAAACTAAAACGTCGTAAGTCCATACAATTTTACAATAGCATATGACGTTTTAAAATGGTTGTATACTATAGGGATGTCGTTATGCCCAATAAAGCAAGTTTTTTTAACTAACTGAGATTTGATTTCAACATATTACATTTTAATAAATTCCTTTTTCACTTTCAAGGGATTGATTGAACTACCTATTACCTATGCAAAAGTAGGTACGTAGTTCTCAAATTTATAACTAACTTTAATATTTTCATTTTACATCGCATTTTAATTTTTTCCATTCACATTACCGCAAGATGCTGTTCGTACTGTTCGTAGAGACAAATGGGTAAAAGGTGTCCGATTAGAGAGACGAGAAAATGATTGGATGCCTAGCAAAAGATCTATAATTGGTTCTCTTCATTTCAAAGATGAAAACTATCTTTTACTTGTCTAAAAAGAGGTTTACGCAGCTTAATAAGACCGCCATGCTGATTTGTACTGTAATCGATTTGTACTCATCAGTTGACTGTTGTCATATGAAATAGTAGATTGTACAACAAGTGCATAAAGTGACCCATTTTCAACCGATGCAATTTTTTGGTCTGAGCGAAGCGAAGACCAAAATAGTAGACGAGGATAAAAATGGACATTTATGCCCGTGTTGTACACTCTACTTTTCACTTCGTTTGCGAGGAAAGAATTCATTTTCAGTACATCAGCGCAGTACACAACCATTTTTAACAATAACTGCCAGCCATCTTCTTGCCTACCGACGCATACCGCAAACGTCATCCAGCGGCCGAGTGGGGTGGGGTAATTCGAATTGGTGCGGGGGTGGTCGTGGCCTTTCTGTATGTAGTACTATTATTTATTCTGTGATTATGTTATTAACATACCTTCAATTATTATGGGCATTTACCTCCTAATGCGTCTATACGCATAGTTAATAGGAGAGGCCTACGTCCAGTAGTGGACTATCATAGGCTGATGATGATGATGATGATGATGATACCTTCAATTTTATTCGCCTATTTCTAGCGAAAACTTTCCATATGTACAGAGCTTCTGAGATGGTTAGTAGCTGTAAGCATAATATTATGTCCGTTTCTACCAAATAGACATTGTGTTTTATGTTCTCTTTATCAGATTTGTTATTGTACCCGCGATAAAGACGTATGCATATCACTATCTCAAAAAAACTCCAAGTTCCTTCACACTTTCTCCGAATTTATTATGAGGCCCATATTGAGGCAGTGGACCCAATTGCTTATCAAGAGGATCCTAAAAAGCGAACACAAAATGTCATTATCTCAAACCAGCTCAGAGTTCCCTCGCACTTACTCCAAGTACTTCATCAGGCCTATCTTGTGGTATTCGACCCAACTGTTAATCCTGAAAAGCCAACCTAGCATATCATTATCAGAACCAACTCAGAGTTCCCTCGAACTTCCTCCAAGTTCATCACCAGCCCCATCTTGTGGTATTTGACCCATGTTCACAAAGAGGATCCTCAAAAGTGAACAAAACATATCAATATCTCAAACAAACTCCGAGTTCCCTCGCACTTCCTCCAAGTTCATCATCAGGCCTATCTTGTGGTATTTGACCCATGCTCATCAAGAGGATCCTAAAAAGCCAACAGAACATATCATTATCTCAAACTCAAACCAACTCCGAGTTACCCCAAACATCCTCCAAGTTCATCATCAGACCCATGTTGAGTATTTGACCCATGCTCACCAAGAGGGTCCTCAAAAGCCAACACAACATATCATTATCTCAATCCAACTCAGAGTTCCCTCGCACTTACTCCAAGTTCATCATCAGGCCTATCTTGTGATATTTGACCCATGCTCACCAAGAGGATCCTAAAAAGCCAACAGAACATATCATTATCTCAAACACAAACCAACTCCGAGTTACCTCGAACTTCCACCAAGTTCATCATCAGACCCATGTTGAGTATTTGACCCATGCTCACCAAGAGCAGCCTCAAAAGTCGACACAACATAATATATCATTATCTCAAACCAACTCCGAGTTCCCTCGCACTTACTCCAAGTTCATCATCAGGCCTATCTTGTGGTTTTTGACCTAACTGCTCATCCTACAAAGCCATCGTAGGATATCATTGTCTCAAACCTACTCCGAGTTCCCTCGAACTTCGTCCAATTTCATCATCAGGCCTATCGTATGACACGGAACCCAACTCATACCAAGATAATACTAAAAAGCCAACATAACATTTATCGATGTCAAATCAACTCCGAGTGCCCTCGTATTGCCTTCGAGATCAATTATTGTCAGGCCCATCGGTGGAATCACATGGGCGATGAGCGTTCCTGACTCAAAAAACCTGCGTTAAAAAAACTGTCCACATTACGTACTTACGCAATAAACTGTAAAAATTTTGAATCAAACGACTTGTTTACTTACCACTAACTACGTAAAAAACTACAAACTACTGATTACTAGCTGTAATAATCTAATACTAAAAAAAGATTGGAAAATGTTACATAGCTAAAAAATCAATCCTTATTTTCATCTCTATTCCGTAAACCCGGTTAAAACTTACTTAAAACAAAGCACGTGGTCACGGTAATTACGAAACCAACATTGTCCCACCTCTAATGGTACACGTGCTTCGTAAGAAAGGAATAGCACATTGATTTTTGATTTGATGAATGGGGAGAAGTACTATAAAGCAGGGATCGGAACCGGTTTTTTAGAAAAACATCGAAATAGCTCAATATTTTAAAATGTTTTACACTCTTTATGTAGTAATTCAACATTAACATTAACTATTAACATCATATTTTTGAATTACTCCATAAACAAAAAAAATATACACCGAAGAACGGAAAAAGAAACGGAATTCGAACCGTTCTTTTGTATGGAGCAAAAACCGGAATCCGATCCCTGCTATAAAGTATAAATAAATAAATAAATATCTTGGGACATCTTACAAAAATCAACCTAGTCCCATGGTAAGCTCAATTAACTATGTCTCAATTAAGTATGACTTTTCTGCGGAATGTAGTTCCGTCTATTTTTAAATTAGAACTTCTTGTTGTCTTTGCATACCTATTCACACAACACATGCACAGAGCATCAAAATCGAATCCACTGCAAAATAGTAAGCACTTGGTTTCGCACGAATCCCGACGCACATTAAAGGATCAAACTTTTCTGTATAAGATTTTAAATAATTACATTGACTCGCCTTATTTAGTAAGCAAAATTTATTTTAAAACTCCCCGTTTGAACACACGACACAACAGGCTATTGTACATTCCCTTTACGCGAAAGAATTATAAATCTAATTCATTCATAAATAAAACGTGCAGGAGTAATAATACTCTTTTCTCCCATATTGATATGTTTAATATTCCACTAGTTACATTTAAGCGCGAGGTATTTAAAACCTTGAATGGTGAAGTAACTCAGGAAGATTAATTATACTTACCCTTAATCTATATTGTACTTTTTAGTTTTACGCACATTGCCAACAAATGTCTGTTTTTCTTTTGTGTTAAGTTGAATTTGTTTGTTACTCCGCATTTTTTAATCATGTATGCGTGTTAAAATCTAGTGGCAACTTCATTGATTTATGTATTAATCAGCGTGATTATGTTTAAGAATAATTGTATCGTTTGTGCCTGAATAAACATTAAAACATTAAAACACATGGACATTTCAAAGAAGTGAAATGCACTTTTTCGACTTTTTTATTGCCAAAAACGAGCGCTATTTACGGGTCTGTTATTTAGTCGCATCGCAACTGAACAGGCACGACGAGCGCCGCGTCTATATCAGTGCGAGAAATAAAACGGCTGGTGACTGCGAGTCGCCTTATAATGAGCGTCTATAGGAGGTGGTCTGTGACCAGCAAGAAATGCTACCCTTCGTTTACGAGTAGGAGCATATTATTAATTAAAAATTTAAAACAATAACTAAGTAGTAGACCCTGAAGGTGCATTCCGACCAAACGAACATTCGCTATGCTAGCCCCCCACTCTACGAAATTCGATCGTTACACAAAACGTGATTGGTTGATTTCGTAGAGCGGGGGATAGAACAGCGAATGCTCTTTTGGTCTGCATGCACCTTAAAGGGTCAACGGATTGAAAATGGTGATGTGTTTTGATTGGCCAGTTTGAATAAAATTATTTTGAAAACTGTACAATCTATATAGGTACATAAATTAAATCTAACTAACCTAACCTATACATATCTAAGATTGGCCCTTGTGGCATTGTAGCGAAGATGCAGGCGGCATTTCCTCGTTGTATCGCAATATTTACGCGTTGTGCGAGCAAGTCGCCAGCTCTTCGGTCTTTAGTAACGGTGGAAATCATAAATATACATCTACAACATTTTTTTTAGTAGTTTATTTTTATATTTTTAAGTTGTTTCCACACCTTCCACCTTACGACTATAGATAGTCTATGAAGACCTTCGTGCTATCGATGGAAAAACTTGGCATCAATGGTGTGTCTATGATTTTTTTTTTTGTGTAAGGCATGAATTTTGTAGAAAAAAATATTTTCTTTACTATAGCTTTTATAGCAATACATACACTTTACCCATTGTAATTAAAAATACTCAATTGCAATATTCATCATTAATCTATGTAAAAGTAACAAAATAATATCCTATCTACATGCGACCATGTGCCGCTTACTCTATACACGCTCATACAAAAAGTCACGAATGTGATATATTATTGGCCGGTACTGTAGATTCCTTAAATATAGTGTGATCAACCCAAATCGGTCAGTATGGAGATTTTGGAAACCATAACAGATAGCGAAATCTTGTCTTAGGAACCATGAGATCGATTTTAGTAAAAAGAAAAACTGCATTCATACAATTACAAAAATACGTGTACTCGGTCCAGGAATCGAACCAGGACTGTTTGAAAAATAAAAATTTGTTATTTTCATTTGGACATCGGTTGTGTAACTCTTATTAGTTTAGGGTAGTAAATGTTACTAAGAAACATGCATGATAACACAAACATGATATCTAAAACTTATAAAAATGACAAATGTATTCTTATTGCCGTCACCACACGGCTGGCACACCCCAACTCCTCCTGCGGGTGTCGTAAGAGTCGACTAAGGGATTGAAGTGTCACTGACCATTATTTGATAAAATATTGATGATGAGCAGCAGCGTCATCGTAGTGGACACATTACTGCGATTGCCAATCCGCTTGCCCAGCGTGGCGATTATGGGTATTTTCCTCCTAATGCGTTTATTCGCATAGTTAATAGGAGAGGCCTACGTCCAGCAGTGGACTATCATAGGCTGACGATGATAAAAATGAATTGATTTTTAACACTGGAATTTTATTTTTTGACTTTGTATGGGAAAGTAACAAACCATGATAGATATCGAAATCTGTTCTTAGGAACCATGCCATTATTATTAAATCTATAAATGAAGCCATGTAGGTACTAGGTACTTACATGCGACCTTACTGAGCCCTGGTTGGACAAATATTTTTGCTTGCTCCTATGCGTTTGAACATTTCCGGTTGCGTGAATTTCGTCCGTTTTAATATTCTCCTTAAATTATTAATTCATTTGTGGAAAATAAGCCTAAAATGTTTGACTCATAAATGACATTGACTTGGCGGTGACAAATTACCAAAAATGTTTGTGGTCACTAACCAAAAAGTATTTTACGCGTCCATATAAATTTGAATTACATAGGTAGTTGTCAGCCTCCTAGTTGACCCTACGAAGCAGAAGGTTTCGGGTTCGAACCCCAGCGAAGGGATTATTTTTTGTATTTTTTTATTACAAATATTTGTTTCTTGGTCGTGTCTGTCTATGATATTTAAGTACGAGAACCTATATATTATGTAGTTATCTATATATTATAATAGAATATGATCGTCTATTCTTATTACCCACAACAGCCTTAAATTAAGCTTACCGTGGGACTAGGCCGATTTATGTGGGATGTCCCGAGATATTTAATAGTTTATTGTTATTTATTAATAGCCAGTAATTGTATATATTACCTCTCGGATTTTAGTATCGTACTAAAGAACTTAGTCCATTCTTCCACACTGTTGTACAAGTTATGCTAAAAGAGAATTAAAGCGAGCGGCAAAGTTTGATAACAAATTAGGTAGGTACCTACTGACTGCAATTCATAAATCCGCTATAATTATTGTCTTTTGAAATCTGGCCAGGCGAATCTAAGGATCAAATTTTACCGGATATTTTTTTTGATATAAACAATAACCTATTTTATGAAATGCCCTAACTTTGAATAATCCATCTATTGACCGAATATATTACTACTTAGTGAGGTAATTTAACTAGCAGTTTTCAAGTGACATCTGTGATGGATATGCTTAAGCTTACCTTGTCATCTGCCTCCATGTCAGTTTTCATGGATAGTATTATTCACGCACATATACAAAGGCAAAGAGCGAAATTGTATCAATTTTCAAATTGATAATTCAGAAATACTATACCACTTTTTGGACTTTTTTTTACATACGCGCAATCTACGGGATACGTACAGCTCACTATCAAGGTTCAAAATTACAAAAAGTCTACTAATTAACAGAGTTAATGTCGACAAATTTGTATGAAAATCTCACAGGGACATCCACCTTAACCTTATTGTGTCATCTAAGTTTATTCTTTGGACTTTGAGGCAAAAACTAGGCTTTTTTGAGGGTAGAGAAGATAGTTTGGTGGAATATAAGTTACATTATTAATCATAAACAGGTCTGTTCATTGGACTTTGAAGCATAAACTAGGCTTTTTTGAGGAATTGAGAAAAATACTAGGCTTTTTTTGAGGGTAGAGAATTATATTCTGGTAGGCTGCGACCATATATAACATGGACATCTAACGCCAACTCAAAAATGCCCCCAAAACCAATTGCTCAATTGTACCAAGATGGGCAGGACATAGCGCTTTTTTAACACCGCGCATATTTTGGCGCAACATCTTTGACAAATGTTTATAGAATATAGCCAATCAAAACTTTGATGGACCAATCACAACTATTTTTAAACGGCGGCTTAAGTTTTTATAGGTTGATTTTGAAATTCTTTGCCGTGACGCATTGAAGAGGGAGTGACACTTGTCAACTAAAATTCGGGACCGTTTTTGAAAGGCAATTTAGTGTGGCGTGCGGCTTCCATGTTTTATTTGTTCGTAGATGGTAGGATATAAATTATATTATTAACCATAAACAGCCGCCACGGAGACTGATGGGAACTTAAATATTTGGTGCAATATCGTCTTTGAATCGTTGAAGTGAGCTGTGGAGTAAAAATAAACCTATCATATATTTTTTACATGTATGTCTTTAAAATGTTTGTTTACCACTAGACATTAAGATTAAGGGTTGAACTCATATTTAAGTTATTAGAAATGTATGAGTAGTTATCCTCTACTTATACATTTCTAATAACTTAATGTCCAGTGATAAATAGATTATAAAAACACAATGCATATTTTGTAATAACTGACAATTTCGTCTATTTCAGATACAAGGAGGGCTCAAAAAGAAAAGACATATTGGCGTGCATCAAACTGTCAGGTATGAACGCGAAAAAGCTGTGTTTCGACGAGAAATTCTCTTGTTTCGTGACAGTTGACAACCCTGGCCACATCCACATAATGAACGTAATGACGTAGCGTCTACTGTTCGGCAGTTTTGTCAGGGCTGCCATCCGATGCTATGGGTGCATTCGTTTGTAGAATACATTTTATATAAAGCTGGTTAAATTATCTAGCGATGGAAAAAAATATTGTGTGCAGCAACGATATAATTGAATATATTTGATTTCGCTGGCACGTATTAAAATTGCAGCGTTAATATGATTCGCTAGTTTTTTGTCACAAAATATTATTGTGGCACAGAAATCATCTACTATGATGGATTTTTCATTAATAGGACATTTAATTACATGTTTTTGACTTCGCTGGATAAGTTTTTTGGCTGCGGCAAGAAATGCGCACAAAAATGTGTATATTATTGAATTAGTATTTCTAGACACTTTTTAGATAATCTGTGATGTGCGGAAAGAAAACGAAAATGCATTATATTGAGTTGGCAGCCTTATGTGGCAAGTTCTTGTAAAATAGTTATTTCTATTCGCTTATTTTATTAGTTAATTTTATTGGTGATATACCAGTTCTTCCAATGCATTTCAAATGTCTATGTTAATCTTCGTTTCTTAAATGTATACGATTTTTCTGTATATTTAACATTATTTTAGTACATTTTAGTCAATTTGAAATAGAGCGTAATGTAATCAACTTTAGATAAAAATATAGTCGCAAAATTTTAGTTATTTAAATGGTCGATATGTTGTTTTGTCAATTATGGATATTGATCAAGATTGGCGCAAAATTACTCTCTATTCATCCATCTGATTTACATATACCTGCATTATTGTATAACGTACGTTGTATCGCCTTTACATAATATTAGTTTAAAATCTCATAGTTTCTGTAATACTTAAGAATTTATACTGCCCGCCTCTTCGTCTGATACGTATAATAATGGCTACATTTAAGATAATTTTATACATTTCTTATACTTTACAACGAAAATGATGCTCACTATAACGTGATATGAACAAAATCATAAAAGTCAAGCGCACAATATATAGCATAAATACGCGAGGTTGTTAAAATAAGCATTTTATAGGCTTAAGGATTTTCGGTCAGTCTTTTGCTGTATCTTAGAGGGAACTGATGGCTATAATATTTTGCGTTGTTGTCCAACAGTAAACGTTTTGAAAATTATAATATTATTGGTGCCTTGTAATCTACGGTCACAAAGTCTAGTTCATTTTCGCACGTTTATTGTAGTTCAATTTACAGTAAATATGAAGATAACTTTTTAAGCGTAATTCGAATGGTTGATAGCGTTACAGTCGAGATTAAGATGGTTAGTGTGGTTTTAACTGATGAGATTTACCATGTGTTCAATCCCACCACCTTATGTCATAATTTAAATACGTACATATTTAACGATTAGTAGCTCTTGAAATTAGTAGCTCTTGTAAACTGTGTTTTATACTCCATTTTGTCTAAGTACCTAACCGCGTGTCCACATTTTGTACGGTAGTTTAATTATGCACACGACTTAAAAAATACATAAATGTGTTTTATGAAATGCCATGCAACCGAAGAAATGCATTTTCAGAATTTTGCTGTTATCAAACGGAGATGATTTGACACAAATAAAACCAGTGTACGAGGACAAAATAGGGAATAGTTCATAGACTTTTATACTGTTTTTACTCGTACTACTACTAACTTTTTAATGTAATGTTGAATAGTCATAATGGCAGGACACCCTGAATGCTATATTTACATCCGTCTTAAAATTATACTGTAATTTTTATGATTTCTTTATTCTGGTATTCGTTTTAATAAAATATGTTTATCTTATCCTCTCCTAGTCTGGACTACTAGGAGATAGTGGTTATATTTGATAGTGTTTTTATCGCATACTGAAGTTTACCTATCTTATTGTAAACTTAGCAAAATATGTATAATCGTATTAATTATTTAAATGAATGAACAAAAAGTACCCTTGGTCATTTGTATTCGTAAGTAAATCTTTCTAGACAGTAGACGTTATCCTGTCACAAAATAATAATTAACAATTGTATTATTTAAATGTATATTTTCTCTATTATTTTACGTCTTACGAGTATTTCAATTGTATCGCAATGTTAGGGAATATCATTAGATTCATTAGTTAATATGTCCCATGGCACCTTTTTTACGCGTGACTGCATTTTTATTGTAAACACTTTGTTAAAACCAAATGGTTTTGGAAAGTAAATGGTCGACGTGGAAAGATAAGTCATTGCATTATTTTATTTTGGAAAGAAGACGTTTCAGTTGGCCAAAAAATTAGGAAAAACAATAAAAATAATACGATCTAATATTTGTGCTCAATGGTATAGTATTATTAGCAGATATTATCGAATTACTTCTGCCTGAGAAACTAGGTACATTTTATTTGAATTATGTGATAACCAAAATTGCTTCGTGTGATTTAATTTTGAAAATATGTAATAGAAAAATATTTTTGTGCTCAATTAACATTATAAAAATATTCCAGGATTAGCTAATATTTTTTCTATCGAAATTCGCGTCCATTTTTTGAAAATTATTTTAGGTAATCAAGTTAATGTTCAATAAGTTATGGACTGGAATTTGTGCCTAATTCAATGTAGTGTTCCGTTGACTTAGGCAGCTGGACAATATTTTACGGGTTATTGCCACCTCGTACCACCCATCTGACACCAGTGGTAACAACTGGGTTTTTTTCTAACCTGTTATTATCAAACCGCGATTAGAATGGGATTCGAAAGTACTGTTGACACAACAATGTATAAGTCAATCTAGGATATACTCAAAGTTATATGCATATATTTATAATTGAAGTGCAAAGACTTACAGACAATAGATTAATTAATCACTCACTACATCTATGAACAACTCTTTTCTTGGTAAATGTTGTGTCATTTGTCGTGTCAACAGTACGCTCGAATCCCTTTCTGATTCCGGTTTGATAATACCACTAGAGTTCTTGGTGGTAACTACTGGGAATATTTTTCCCACTTGTTACTATTACAATATTTGGTAGTAACCACTGGGAAAAAGAAATCCGAGGAATTCGTATTCCCAGTTGTTCCCACTGGTAACAGATGGGAAAAAAATCCCAGTTGTTATCACTGGTGTCAGACGGGTGGTGACAGGTGAGAATTACCCAGTAAAATGGTAACGCGGATACTATTTAGTTTTAAACATTACTGGTATCATCGCGCGGAACCAAATTTGTATGTGTACCGCTCTTAGGCACTAAAAAAAGTTCGTATATCATGTGAAATTAAAATATTTTTAAATAAATCAAGGACATTAGTGAACAAGTGGGTGTTGTTTAATAGTTTTGAATGGGTCTAAAAGATTAAAAGAATTAGAAAGTTTTCGGTAAAAATACATCTTGATACCTTCATTGGCTAGATGTAAACGAAAGTGCCATTTTATTGGTTGGATGTAAATAAATAAAGTAATATAATCTGATGTAGTCCGCTTTGGATCTCCAATTAAAATGTACATACTATTATAGTTTAATTTTAATCTTGAATGTAATTATGTATGGTGCTATATTATAACATAGTATAAGTTTTGTTGTACGAAACCATGTCAGATTATAATAACGTGTTCTATTTTTATATAAACTGACAATGAATAAGCAATTAATAACGTTTTTATAACAATTTTATGTAAGAATTATGCGATGCTCAAATATGCATTTGATATCTGTTCCTAATTTTATACTTGTTTCTGTCATTTGGAAATCAGTATCGAAGTGTTAAAGAGCTTTACTATTATGATATGAATATGATGCGTTTGAAATGTATTTTATACTATAACTTCGGTCACATTCGTACAATCAAAGGTTTGTCTCTTAACAATACAAGGGAATTCAAATCCTGATTTCGGTTCACAACCTTAGTAATTACTTACAACTATTATCTTTTTGATATGAAACGTTTACGTTCACGGAAAGAACACGTTTAGTCCTTCTAAAAGTCAGGGAAAATTTGCACCATAATCTGTTATGAGTAAGGTTGATTTTCCTTCTGAAATTTGAATTGACTAGACATGTTTTTCCGTGGACCCTTCATATTGAAGCAATTGTGCTACACTATTACAAATAGAGACGCTTTCGTTCAAAATAGTAAAGCCATTTAAAACTTGTGTAATAATTATTGTCAGAAAAGACATATTACATTAAACATTGAAATTAACGAAATTATGTGCTAGTATTTTTTTTATACACGTGAAAGCAATGATTTAGTAGAATTGTATATTTTAGGCACTAATTGGATGATAACCTTATTTTATGATAAATCTTTACATTTCCAAATAAATCAATTTTATTACATAACGTTTTTATTTCTCAACTGAATTCTTTCTAAACCCTCACCTCTTACATTTTGAGCAAGTCTGCTCGGAGCAAGTTTGAAGCTAGTAAAATTACTCCGAAATCAATATTGGTACCTAAACTGGCCAAGAGCATGTCGGGCCCTGCTCAGTGTACTGTTCCGTAGTTATTTAACGGCTGGGCCGATTGTGTTCGAAATAGTTGTCTTTCAAAGTATTTCATAAGCCTAATTGATGATTTTTTTCGGAGCCATGGATAACCTAATATGGAGATCGCTGTAATTTTACTAGCGTCGAAATTTTCTTGTACGTCATAGTCATGACAATACGATACTTACCTATTGCATCAACCCATGCATCAAGGCAAGTATCAGCACCTATATTATTACAACCAGAGGCCCTCAAGAGTTTGTAACTTGTAATAAGTACTAGTGGAAGTCTCTTTTTAACACCATTAATAGAGCAAGAAAATGTTATTAAGCTATTGACAAATAGGCCCTTGAGGGCGACATTTATCGTCTATCGGCACATTTGGCACTTTTGGGCTTTAAAAAAAACCCGAAAACCTGATTCTTCCAGATTTGGACGTGCTTGGGCCTAAAAAAATCCATTACGTCACGTTTTTGTATTCTGAACTTACTACGAGAGCCACGTAACGGAAACTGAAATTTTGGGCCATTATTTTTTATTATCTAGATCGAATCAGCTAGTGATTCTGATTTGAATGAGCCCAGGCACATCCAGATCTGGAAGAATCAGGTTTTCTGTTTTTTTTTGGGAAGCGGAACGTGTTAGCAACGATAACAAATGATAGAAAACAGAACCATCATTAGCCTACTGTATGGTTAAGTACAATAATCCATGCATTAAACGAATCAATACATACATACCATACCTATACCTATTATTAAGAAATGTGGGGTATCTACACATATTTACCTAACTGCCATGAAGTAACTTTTAATTTATGCTAACTGCAGATTTACAGCGTGTAAAATAAGTAGGTACCTACCTACCATCAAAGCCTACCATCATAGTCACCATGTTTGGACTCTATTCCGTACATAGTAAAAAATAATGGACCATGTTTTTGGCTGACTGTACGCCACGTGCTACCGGCAGTATAGAGGCCTCCGTACCCAGGTGCACCTACTAAGTAAGTATTATAAAATGAGGCCCCATAGTTCGCTAGATCGCTAGGAGGTCTGCCCACCCCGACCGCATAAAAGAACGAATATCAAATTATTTATACCATTAGACGGCAAATGTCAAATAATAAGTAAATTGCATGGCCAGTACGATAAAAAAAACTAAATTAATTGTACAAAATCTTCAACTCTAGTGCCACGAAAGTAAAGTTGAATTCTCTATTATAAAACTGAGTTATAAGCGAGCTTTTTAAAGTTCTTCGATTAGCAAAATATCAGGTAGAGCAGATGTTATCAGCACAAAAGATTTGCGCCTTAGACTCACAGTAAACAAACTTCTTTTCTATCAAAAGCTATGAATGGACTGCATCTTTCCCTTCCAAAAAGTCTCAAGTGCCTTGGAATGGCTGGTACGTGCGTCGTTTTAAAAGTGATACAGTGGTCGTGTGGCGGTTTAATAAGATTTATTGTAACCGATCTTGTTTTGACAACGACAATGGCGGATTCTTGGTGGTAAGACGGTTTTGTGTGGTCGGCTTTGTTGCGTGGAAAGTCAAAAACTGTTTACTATAACACACCTGGTTGGGAAAGAATATCAATTATAGTGTTTGCGGCAGAAACGGACTTTTATTAATGTTTGTTGGGTGTAATAAGGCCACAGAGGGAAAGGTGGAATTTAACGCCTCTTTCGTGTCTAACCTATTTATTATATAAAGGTCTCTGTCTGTATCTCAAACATCAAGGCCCTGAAATGTTGTAAGTTTTTTGAGGTCCCGTTATTGGGCATTTTCACTTTTTAGGGACACCGAATTAGCGTGAGATTAATAGAAAGGAGGAAATAAAAAAACATTTATTCGTGACACAACATTAGGTATAAAAACATTAAAACACAAAATAAAGTAAATGTAAGTAAACTAAGTGCCACAAAATGGTCTCCAATTCAGCATATTGCTGGGCTGTAGACACCGCCCAGCGCTGGTCTTCCCTAACCCTAACCATTTAATAAGGTTCGTAACGACAATGAAGTACCTACGATAGGTATCAATCTTTAACTGGTAACTTGAATATAATCTAAATGCTCGGGCGCGCTCTGAATAAAATGATAAATAAAAAATAATAAAAAGCTCTGAATATTAATGTTTAATACTTCGAGTTTTCGAATGACTACGGCTAATATCTTCAAAACTATGTTTTCACTGTTTTAAATAAAGCGAAATCAAGGCGAATAAAATTTCAAATTCGGACCTAGATGTTAATGTAGGTATACGGTAGTACCTAAGTCCTCCTGCGGGTGTCGTAACAGTTGACTAAGGGATTGAAGTTTCACTGACCATTATTTGATAAAAGATGGATGATGGGCAGCAGCGTCATCATAGTGGACACATTACTGCGATCGCCAATCCGTTTGCCCAGCGTGGCGATTTTGGGCATTTATTCCTAATGCGTCTATACGCATAGTAAATAGGAAAGGCCTACGTCCAGCAGTACGTAAGTTGTAATACGTAGTAAGACAATATTAAATTATGTTAAGTGTATTCAACACCACAATAAGACCGAACAAATTGTTACCCTTTTAACTTATTTTATTTTAAGTAGGTCATAAAACTAGTACTTTCTCGAATACTTAGCTGTACCAATCTCACAATTTACTGTAACGATAGCGGTGAAACCGTGAGTTATGGTAATGCATCGATACACTCTCCAGGGTTTTTGAAAAAAGAACAAAATGCCAGAAACGTTCACGGCATTTACTACTTTCTTCGATAAAAGTACGTACGTATAGGAAAGTCTAATCTAACGTATAAACATAAAAGACCGTCACTAAAAGGCAATTGTTGTTAAATTTAACGACACATTAAATAAAATAAGATGGGTTGAGTCACGATAATTACCGCATTGACAAATAAAACCTCAGATAGCTGAAAGGGTTAAGTTGTTAGGGAGTATTAAATCTTCGGATCTAGAAAATACTTAACTGTTTTTACGATATGAAAATGTTTAGTACAAGTGCTTTTAAAGTATAAAGTGGAGTGATGACTTGACAGGCTTTTAAAATGTGACGCAGTTATAATAAATTAAATACTTGTAGGTAAGTATGTATTCAAACACAATAGTACATTACGACACAAGTGCGAAAAACGTTTTTGCACGTGTCTCGTACGACGTTTTTTAGTAGAGATGGCCCTCCGAAGTTTTGGACCCGACGTAAAATGACCCACTTTTCGCACTAGAGCCTAAAAAGTACACCATCTGTACTAAAAACTATTATTTATTAACTTAGGTCTAGCAACAAGCACACAAATCTTCGTGCACAAAATCAAAGCCAGCAACGCGAATTGTTTTATTTCCGTAAATAGGTATGTCTAAATCTCGTAATTTACTCTTATACATTTATAACAATACAGTACCTATATTATCCAAAAAAATGTTTAAAGAAGGTTAATATCACGAATTAAATAGGTATTTCATTGCTGAAGTATCGTTTTGGTTACTTTTTTTTACAGCTGTTAGACCGTCGCTACCTTAACAACAATTGCAGAGTACAAAATGACCTTTCCAAAAATATATAGCAATATTATTGGTTCTTAGGCCAGTGTCCATACATTTCTGACCATTCTCCTTTGAACCAAATTACAAGAATTATGCCAGTCAGAATTCATCCTTTGCGTCGCTAATTTTTAGATAATCCACGTTAGATCGTGATCGTACTTCAGGTGGACTGGCGAGCGGTCCGTCTTCGTTTTCTATGGAATGTATGACGTCAGGTAAAGGATAAAGGTCTCTGCCCACTAGACCGTAGCATACCATGACCGTAGCATGAACGTATCAGACAAAAAAATATTCTTTGTATGGAAAAGTATGAGACTCTGCCCACTAGGACGTTCCGTCGCCGGCCAACACCGTCGCGTGCCATGCACGGACCGGCAAGAATTGTCGGCGAGAATATTTTGTCGGCCCCGACACGCTACGTGCATGGCACGCAACGTTGCCGGTACGGTGTGCGCAGGCGGCGAAACGGTGAGCATACGCGTTCTATTTAAATTTTTGTATTGGATTTACAATTTTTATCCAAAACTCTCCAAATTTTTCACTCTTATGGCGAAACAACGCAAACAATATAATCAGCATCGCTATTTTCTGAAAAAAAAACTTAACTGATTGTAAACCCGCAAACCGAAGAATTTCATCGAGATCGAAAAATATTACCTACTTCGTTTCTTACAAACAAAATAATCAAAAAAAATATCAATTTTGAAACAGTCGTATAACTTAACGAATTTATCCAGATAGATTGCACAATTTGTTTCTTTTTTTACATGGTAAGAACCATGCTTTTGATGTGGCTTTCTAGAATAAATTTTATTGGTTTTAGATTTTTATTACAATAATATGTACACAAAATCGATATATCTTTCTTTTCGAAAAATCTATGCTCTTTAGCAGTTGCTCCATTGTTATTTCGAAACTATTAGAAGATGTAAAAATAATCAAACAAAACCAGTACTTGACGGAGTCACATTGACAATCATGACAAGAACATATAAATCTATAGACAATATATTTACCAATTCCAAGAAGTTTTAGTTTAATATCATAGATAACACTTATCAGTGTCTAGGTTACCTAGACATTGATAAGTGTAATTTAATACTATAATAATATTAATGATAAATAAACACATTCCGTCATATAAATGTATAAGTAGCATAACTTGTTTCTTTTTTTACATGGTAAGAACCATGCTTTTGATGTGGCTTTCTAGAATAAATTTTATTGGTTTTAGATTTTTATTACAATAATATGTACACAAAATAGATATATCTTTCTTTTCGAAAAATCTATGCTCTTTAGCAGTTGCTCCATTGTTATTTCAAAACTATTAGAAGATGTAAAAATAATCAAACAAAACCAGTACTTGACGGAGTCACATTGACAATCATGACAAGAACATATAAATCTATAGACAATATATTTACCAATTCCAAGAAGTTTTAGTTTAATATCATAGATTACACTTATCAGTGTCTAGGTTACCTAGACATTGATAAGTGTAATTTAATACTATAATAATATTAATGATAAATAAACACATTCCGTCATATAAATGTATAAGTAGCATAACTGACGACTCGAAAGTGCTTGTTGCTAAGCCTACTCAATAAATATTTTTTGACTTTGACTTGACCCAGTAATAACTCTAGTACTTCAATGGATTTCGATCGCAGTTTACGATGTCTGCTCAGAAAAAATAGGTGTAGAAATAAACTCCTAGGAAAATACTAGCAGAGCGATAGTAGTCTAAAGGGCGTGAAAACAATTTGAAACTTGAAACTGATAAAACTGAGACAATCGAACGATAACGACGGATATGAATCGCTCATACTACGGGAATGATACGTAGTTGCAACGCGGATGATACGTGGTTGCGACGCGGATGCAACGGTCACTAAACGGGCTTAGCACGGATATGAAACGATGTACACACGTTATAGTGGGCATAGTAGCCCGTGTCGTCTCACATTCCGTGTCTGATACGTTCATGCTACGGTCATGGTATGCTACGGTCTAGTGGGCAGAGACCTTAATTCTTTACACTCTCCGAAACAGTGGCTCTACCGCGAACTTCGAAATCCGCATATTTCGAGGATTTGTCTCGCTCACTCTAATGACGCCTTCGTTGGAGTGACCGAGAAAAATCTGCGAAATTTACGAATTACGATTTTCGCGGTAGTAGGCCAGCACATGGTAAGGACACTAGTAACGTCATCAGCCTATCACAGTCCACTGCTGGACGTAGGCCTCTCCTATTAACTATGCGTATAAGACGCATTAGGATGTTAATGCCCATAATCACCACGCTGGGCAAGCGGATTGACGATCGCAGTAATGTGTCCACTATGATGACGCTGCTGCCCATCATCAATCTTTTATCAAATAATGGTCAGTGACACTTCAATCCCTTAGTCGACTCTTACGACGCCCGCAGGAGGAGTTGGGGTGGTGACAAAATTTGTATTCTTACCGCCGTCACCACACGGCGTGGCAAAGTCACGTCACGACACTAGTACAGGTACTACCTAACCTAACAACACACAATTAAAGCCGAGCCACACCAAATGCGTGTGCGCGAGTTATTGATGCGCGTTGTAGCGTATGTAAATGTTATACCCCCTTATTCATAAACGTCTGCTAACTTAACAATTGTTTGTCCCTTTCAGTCTTAACAATGTGTCCATAAGAGCAAAAGGGACAAACAATTCTTAGCGGCTTGTTAAGTTAGCAAACGTTTATGAATAAGGGGGATAGTAGATAGCACAGAATTTTGCTGGACGCGCGTGCACACGCAAACGGTGTACCAATTTTTGCACCAGGATTGTCCGGAGCGAGGGTCAAGACCCGTCGTAAACGCCGCCCAATCTCCGCGATTAAGTAGATAATAGAGATGGTTTTGAGAATGTCTATACCTACTGTTTTGCTTAAGCTGAAATCGGAATCACATTAAAGTTAGGTAATGGACATAGAAATGGTCGATTTGGGAGCAAATGTAAGTATCGAATAGAACTTAGGGAACGGGGCACTTGTCACACCGACGCGAACTTTTGCCCTAATGGAAAAGTCTCAACGAAACGTCACACTGCAAATCTTCCATTACCTTACTTGGTGAAGTTGAGTTGAGACGTTTTTGTGACCCAATAGCCGTGAAGTTTCAACGTCGTTTCTAGTATCGATTCATTCAAGGTTCCATGTAATAACGGTTTTGCTGTACCTCGTTATTAGTTTTCTGCCGTAATCTTTTATTCCAAACGCATGCTCCACTATTATCTATGTACAGTGGTTGGAAGGAGAGTTTAATAGTGCTTAAGAACACAGCAATATTATTAGCTTTTCTTGTTTCTACATGTTGCTATTTCACTGCCCATGTTTGTTAAGCAGAAGTTCTACAGCGAGCCACGTTCGATTTTACATGAACACGTTATGTTTTACATGAACACGTTATGTTTATTATTTTTCCGTATACTGAAATACCGGGACATGAAAATGAAATGACTACTAAAATATCGGGAGACAATACTTATAAATGGAGATATAGCTAGGAATGGACCGTAACAAGTGGAGGCGCATTGCGAGGGCTACAGTCGCCCACCATCATAAAACCACGACAACTCTGCAATAGTGAACGACTAAAGAGGAATACCTATAACCTATAAATATAATGAAACGGTTAAAGTCACGTGTATTTAGTCACTACAAGCGACATGTTTCGGAGACCGTAGGCCTCCATTATCAAGCACTGAGCCCGTGCTAACGCATTGCGCGCTACACGTACTGTAAAGGTGCGTTCAAACTAAAAGAGCATTCGCTGTTCTAACCTCCCACTCTACGAAATTCGATCGGTACACAAAACCTGATTGGTTGATTTCGTAGAACGGGCGCTAGAACAGCGAATGCTCTTTTGGTTTAAACGCACCTTTAGTAGATCGCCGCGCAGCTTGCTGAGTTCGTTAACAAAGTAATATAATAAATAATAACATATGAACTTATGAATGGCGTTTTATTTTAACAACCCCTTATAGCATTCTAAAAAGGTATTGTAGCGGAATATACGAATATTCAGCAATAAAACTGTCTCATTTCCCTAAACAGTTAACCCTTAAATTTGTAAATAAAAAAAATCGTGCGTTCTAGTCTTTAAAAAAATACAAAAAGTGGGTCGAAAAATATGTGCCCTGTGCTGTGTGCCAATTTAAGGCAATAGCGGTTGGTGAGACCGAACTTCGGTGTGACAACCGGCGTCCACAATAGAGGTAAATATCGGAGCTTCGCAGGCCGCGCACGTCCGTGATTGGTCATTTCAGTATATCCTGTTAGACGCCGCACGAATCCCAAATGAATTATGAGAATTGTTTACCGATACTTACCGATTTGGTCGGTTTTCGGCAAAAAGATCGCGTTAACATTGTAATTTCGAAGTTAGGTATGACTGGTATGAGTCCGATCCGGTCACGTGTAGCATTTTGGAATTTATTATCTATTATTATATTTTATACGCTGTAGGTACCTACATAGGTAGGTCGATTGTAAAAAAATAATACATAAGGTCATGCGGGGCAAATGCAACATTGTGGTAAATGCAACTAATCAAAAATACTCTTAATCTTATGGGTTTCGTGAAAAGGTCTTACCTACTATGTTGCGTTTGATAAATCAAACCATATTCTATCTTTCAAAAGTTCTTAGAAATAGATTTTAGAAGAGAAATTCAATTAGTTGCATTTACCCCACAGTTGCATTTACCTCGCATGACCTTAGTTAAGGTCTTAATTAAAGCAAAATAAAAACAATGTGATACAAACTGTATGGTATGGTGTCAAAAGTCTCAATCTCAAAAGTTGTACAAAATTTTACTACATATAAGACAAAAAATGTGACGTTAAATTGTGTTTTCGTTAACGGCATTTAAAAATTTTTTTGGCATTCGACCCAGGTGCCTATTTGCTAAAGACCTTATACGAGCTTTGTCCAGTAAATTAAAATTTCAATAGTTGGATTGGAAATGTAGAGGGACAAAGAAAAAGAGGAAGTTCACAGAGAGCTAACATGGAACAATTAAAAGAAATCATTCAAGTTGTATTGTACAGAGAGTTGCAGGAAAAGCCGGAACAGGATAGAATGAAAACTATATACTCCACCGACAAGAGTGATGAAGACGTTTGTAGACATTAAATAGTAGTGACCTACCTGTAAGTACAATCATTCATGAGAGAGATACGGGGTATTTTTTTTTATCAAGTACGTTAATAAGTTGGCATAATTGTTCCATAGTTATAGCCGAGCCGGTACTACGAGTATAACTGTATGTTGTATAAGTGTTTGCTTTGTTTGGGCAAGGTTGACCTTTGCGAGATTGCCCCAAAATTTATAATATACATATTATCGTCACCTAGGCAAGGCAGTTACTTTTGTCATCTCTCCCTGAATAAAATCGTTAAGCCCACGGTAAGTATAATGATGCGAATACTGGCTACTTATCTGCCTCTTTGCCAGACATTTAATTTAACTGTTTCAAATCCGCAGAGTACTTAACAGCTTGATAAGAAGTAGTAAACATTATTCTACAGTAGTATTCATAATAATATAATCTATTTGTATTTGTAGGCAACTTTAAGCCTTACTTTAACATCTGGCCGGGAGGAAGCACAAAATCGGGAGTCATTGAGATACAGGGGAGAGGCCTTTGCCCAGCAGTGGGACACCGAAAAAGGCTAGGGGGCAAGTACCCCTATTGACCCCCCTAGATCCGCGCCTGTATGTGAACTCAAGGTTTAAGATTTTAAGTTCGTAATAAAACCAAAATTGTGTTCTAAAAGTGCGGTGCGTGATCAATTGATCATCGATTAATGCAAGTTTTTCGGTCTGCTTATACTTTTTTTAGACTCTACTGACAATTGGTATAGTACCTACTTATGATACTTACTAAAATAATATTGACATAGTTTTGGTTAATCCAATTGAACCTAAGTGAATTACTGACAGTGACAGCAATTGCACGCCCATTTAGCCGCAGCTAGTAATGCCACAATTAATTGCATCTTAATAGCAAGGATATTGGCAGTAATTAAACTAACCCGCCCGTGGCCGGCGCATTGTTCACGACCATAACTGTTTACGACGGATCTCCTGCTCGTCGACATATGATCGCCATTAAACGAGCTTAAACGATTTAATTTTCGACTTTCCCTCAAACTTCATTCGTAGCACCTAATCACAGTTC
The DNA here is from genome assembly GCA_025490895.1 of Thaumatotibia leucotreta. Lineage (NCBI taxonomy): Eukaryota > Metazoa > Arthropoda > Insecta > Lepidoptera > Tortricidae > Thaumatotibia > Thaumatotibia leucotreta. The sequence continues at coordinate 30,235 of JALPQI010006384.1, forward strand.
ATGGACATTGTAATCCTCTTATTTATTGGCCATAACTGACACGCGTTTGTAAATAACGTAAGTCGCTTTAAAGCTGTTGTAATATTCGTCCTTTTAAACCAGTGTTATGACTGTCGACAGAGCGACCTATACAGATTTATAAACAGTTTTGGTGCTAATGAAATTATATTGAATTGCCATAAATTAAGCGACCACAATGGCTAGCGGGGTGACCACAATGATGGGCCAAATTGGAGCTAGCGCAGGCTTTACAATGCGTATTTGGGTTTTATAGCGGCGGTAACAACATGGACCACCCTTAATGTTTGGGCGCGGACAATTGCGACGGGCGAGATGTTTTGGTCTACAGAAATGTGACGTCAGTAATTTATTGGGTTAGTACTGAATAAATAAGAGTAAATATTAGACCACACGCGCCTTTTACGTCGGTTTTCACTTTTATTAATGGTATCGTGTGAATGAAATAGGCAGTTGCATTTTATGTGTTCTTTGATAGATATTTCAAGGAATTTGGTTGTGAGCGACGTTCGATTCTAAGATCAAAATAAGAGAGAAAGGTACGCTTTTGTTCGTGAAAAAAACGTTAGTGTTTTTTATAAAGCTATCATGTCGGTTATTAATAATGAACGTGCTTCATAACCCACCTGACTGTGACTTTAATAGTGGGTTCTACTTTTTAACGCCATTGTAGTAAGTTAGCGTGACTACCAAAAATCTCCGCCTTTCGCCTTCCACCCCTCTCGAACAATGCGAACAAATTGATAATAACAAACGATGCGTTCCTGGTTCACCATTGATAATTAGGGAATAATTTTATAAAATATCCCGCGTTCTCATGGGCTTCCATTCTGACTGATAACTTTTGAAATCTCGTATCGTGCTCAAGTCATTTTAAAAATTCAACCTTGTCTAGTTGAAATAAATATTAACTTCCAAAGCTTCTAATAAGATAAGAGGTTAAGAAAAAGATCGGTTTGTTTGGAAGATGACGTGGAATTCTTGACAAAAGGATGTGGGGCAAGCGGGAGCGTAGGTAGCGCGGGCGCAGCAGACCTTCCGTCGATATCGTAGACAGCGGGACACCATTGTCGACCTCGCCATTGTGGCCCCAAGCTCACGTCTAAAGACGTAACTCACAACCACTCCAATTGCCCGTTACGACCTTTCAAACCACCATACCGGTGTAACAGCGCACTGACCAAAAATCATTAATTTTCTATCACAAAGCGAGAACCCACAAATCGAAACACAAAAAACATTCACTGGTCACTGACACAGATGCATCGAATATTTCCATCTGAGTTTTAATTATACGATTTGATGACGAAGCTGCCGACAAAGAGATACTCCTGATTATTCATACGAAGCTCATAATTTCCATCGTTACCGTGTTTACGCTCCACGGTTTCTTCTTTAATGTTATATCCTTTAAAATGTTATTTAGGTACTTCATTGCAATTGGACCTTTTAGCAATCGCTAAATGCCTATCCCATGTTTATTCAGGCCGGTATTAAAAACCAGGTCTGACGTTATCAAAACGGGCAACTTTGTGTGGTGCATGCAATAATTTAAATTCGTAGTCGTGCCTAGTTTGTAAACACAAATAGTCGTGTATGGAAACTCACGTGTCTAAAGCCACTTAAAATTTAAAAATAAAAACAGTCCAACTATTGTTTCTTTTTAGGTAAGGTGAAACGGGAGCGACGACGTGGAGTAGACTAAACGACTATTCGTCCGTGTTGTGGTATAAATCACGAACTCTTTTGTGATTAATGTCAACGTTAAAGCATAAATATTCGTATTTAGTGCAGCTAACGCCCGAACCCAACCGGATTAACAAGACCTCCAAAACTCGAAAGACCAAAATGTGGTAATAAATAATAGTTTCAGCCGACTGTTTACTCATCGGGTCACAATTATGTATTAAAATCCCTACATAAATCTAAAGTCTCTAGCTAGATAAAGCGCCTTTTGATATCACCAAAATATTTAAACAAATCATTGAAGTATTAATAACATGTGGCGTAACAAATACGATTAAGAGCGCTGAGGCCCAGATGCTTGGGGTAAATTAAAAAGCGTCATTGAAAAAGTGGTCTTTGTGTTGGCAAAATTCTCTTTATCCGGTAAACCGGAATCCGCGGCCCCTCCGAATAATGCTAATCATAATGGCATTACATTCATTCGCCGGATTTCGTCAAGTATCCGAGGATCGGTCCCGAATTCTGTTGATTTTTTTCTCGTCCCGCGAACTCGTCTCGGCGTTTTTTTCATCGCGAACCTCTAATTCAATCTCAACGATTGTGTCTGCTAATTGAAAAATTAAAATGATTTCGCTAATCACGTTTGCGAAATGGTCTAATCATCCTGGGAGAGTTTTAATGATTTTGGACTGAATTTAATAAAGGAGGTTTTTGATTCGAACCGTGTGCCTGTTATTTTGTTTAAAATTGCACAACATTCGTATTTGTGTAGCTTTTATATAAGCTTATTAGGTGCAGGTGTTTCTATTTTCACGTAGTAAGTTTAGAAGTAAACATATTGACAGATTAATTCAGTGCATATTATGCTTGTCATATCCTCAAATATAATAGCTTTAGAATTATACTAAAATACATATCTAGATACAGCGGTAGAAAAAAATATTGCAAAATAATGCACATTTGGCCACAATATCCCCGTATAAAGCCACAATTATGAGTTAATGCCAACCTTACAAAGTGTGGCCATTAGCACAACTGATACAAAATATTTTGACATTTACGGCGACAAAATGTATGGTCCTTAGGGATGTGCACAGCCTGGGTGTGTGAGTGTGACAAAGCGGGCAGACAGCTCGGAAGATCGATTCGATTTATGTTTTTTTCGGGATACAATAGGGCCTATTTATCTGTCGATAATGGCGGAGGAACATTTGGCAGGAATCGCGTCATTTGGTAATGTGGTTAGTTATGGTGATCAGAATCACATGTCATGTCGGATTCATGCGCGGGCTTGCGATCAAGCGTTCGTGTTTCTGGCTTTAATGGTGTAAGTAGTATTGTAATGTTTTTGTAAGTAGGGGAGACCGGGGCAAAACGAAGCTCGGGGCAGAACGGGAAATGTACTTGTGTACGTAACTGGTGCGCGCAATAGAGCGCGACACAGCGCTATTCGCGCCAACTTCAGTCACCTCACACGAGTCAAAGCGGCGGGTGCGTGTCACTACCGGTTTTGGTCGCCCAGCCAGAAAAAACTGATTTTTGGTGATTTGTTAAGAAGTTCTTTGGTTTTGATCGATGGGCATAAAGGTAGATATCAGTGCTATTGTTATTCCTTACTATATACATGTTGCATCAGTGTAAAACTAACGAATCTAGGTTGCTTTTACGAACAATTATTTTGTAGGTTAGAACTGTTGATATTTTTGTAAAATATGTCCGATGGGGCAAAATGGTCGGGGTAAAATGGGATACTATCCCGTTTTGCCCCATATGTGTAGATGGTATATTGATCATTTCAAATTTGTTTATAAAACTGTTTTATATTTCTTTGCAGTCAAAATGGTACGAAATTATAAGCCTAGGACAGAACAACAAACAAAAAACGCACAAAAAAAGGGACAGGGATGCAAGTTCAGTACTTATATTCACAGTCCACTGAAGGCTGGGTTGTTTGTAGTATGTCATGGCTGGGCCAATAACTCGTGCGCGGGTGTAGACGATGATGATGAAGAGGCACATATTTGTTAGGGTGATAACCCGATTAAAGGTGTGCTTGTTTTGTCCCATAGCGTTTCCCATTTTGCCCCAACGATGGGGCAAAACGGGATTTTTGCCATGTAACAACCAGTTCCTAATTGCAAAAAAAATAAGTGATGTAGTGCCATAAAAGAGAAAACATATGTTTGCTAAAACTATAAGTGTTGCATTTGTGGTAAGAGATTTTTAATAAACATTATAATTTCCATAATCAGTCGATTTTTTTCTTAACTATCCCGTCTTGCCCCGGTCTCCCCTACTATTGTAAATAATAATAAAACGGCAGAATATGTACCTACATAAAATTTTACACGTTTTATTTCAAGGATATTTTATGCTATTAGGTTAGACTAGTGACAAATTGCACGTATTTAACTTATGTTGGCTAAGTTGCGGGCCCATAATTAATTGCATATATATTTTTGCGGTAAAATAAAACTACGCGTTTTTACAAGAGATCAAAATAATGTAGGCACTTATCAGTCCAGTCACAAACTAACAACGTATAAAGATACGTAACGAACTTGCGTCAAAAATATTACTTTTATTTAACGCATTTCCGACGTCACGAATGAGATAGCCCAAACCAGTAGTTCTTTTATCTTACGATTCCTCCGAATAAGATAATGTTTGTTTAGCCAGATTTCTTTATAGTAGCTGACTAAGTGATTAATTTGGACATTGACTTGACAACTCAACAGAGGATGGATGCCGGAAAATATTTTCACCCGAGATCAAGGAAGCTTCCGCGATAAAACGTAGATTTAACGTGTTCAGAGGTCGCGAACACCAGTTATGTAAGAGCTCCGGTTGCTTTACGGGCTTGAATTTTTAGTGTTAAAAAAGGAGGTCAGAGGAGTTCATAGGAAAGTGGTTGTAAGAATCGGTTGACGAGCCAGTGGTGTTGTGATTTACAACTTCCTGAGCGCGCGGGCGTTACTTGGCAGTGCGTTTGATGACACTGGTCATATGTTATCGAGCGAAGCTGAGTTGAGTGGTCAAACACCAGTGTAAAATTGCCTTCGAAGTCCGTATTATGTAAACTGGGAAGACTCGGACGGAACTGGGCAACTTTGGTGCTCGACTGGTTTGCACTTCGTAGTAACAAGGTCTGGCACATAATGCCACATGCTTGGAAGATTTACGTCGTTTTTAGTGTTTTGTACATTGACTGCGGGAATGCTTGTATGTTTGGGAGATAATTTATGTACTCGAAGAATAGATAGGCAAGGTTTTGTGTAATAATATAGTAAATTAAAATTTTAAATTATACTACAATGGTGAACCGTGTTATTTACACGATTTGGATGGGACATATTCGATTCCAATCGGCATTATTCACCGATAAATGAAATACTCAGAGTATTCAAAGACAGGATTAAACTTTGAAATAACATCGTATATTATTAGACCAGAGTATTGAATTGAAACATAGTGGTTTTTGTTGTGATTAAGCCCGTATTTAACTATGTAGATACTTTTTTCGCAATTGACCGTTATCTGCTGTAAAAACCGGAGAAATCAAAAGTCTACTGTAGGTAACCTACCTAATGCAAAGTATACAGAAAGCTAAGTAACAGACTGTAAATATCAGTCAAAAGAAACCCACTTCTAACAGCATTCAGTCATAAAATGTGTACCTATATGCTATACCTAAACAGTATGACAAATAAAATATTCAAACAAGAATGCATCGCAGCAGAGTGGCGGCATTTCCAAAGAACGCGACTCCCTGTAGATGAAAAAAGGCGTAAGTGCCTTCAAAACCAATAGACTTCCGTCTCCTTTCCTCGAAAAGGTTTTCGCAATTTTGTGAGCAAGAGAGCCAATAAAGGGGGCTTTCATGTTTCCCGATCTCTTTAGTGTAGGGAATGCAATACCCGGCCATTTTTGGTACCCGGGTATTACCCGACTTTGCGATTTAATACCCGGGTACCCGGGTAGTACCCGGTCTTCGACCAAAATAGCATAAAGTATTGATTTCTGTGTTTTGAAAGGTAATTATTAATGAAATGCTCTTTTGATGAACAGAATTTATATTTATTTGTGAAAATAATAATTGCAAATACGAATTTTACAAATTGCACAACTTGTATATAAAAAATCTCAGTAAATCACAATATTAAATTAAAAAGATCAGTCCCTAATAGACATGTGCGCCGCGCCGCCGCCGCCGATGATTTTTCCACGCCGCTGCCGCCGATGATTTTCACCGGCGTGAAATCGGCGTGCCAAAAGTTTTATTTTCCTCTCAAGTCAAATAATTTAATATCCCTAGTGAAATAAACCACACTGGGTGGTAAATTGTAAGCCTTTTATTGGAAAGAACTAAAACAGGTTAACAACAAGGTGCCAGGCGACGACGGAATCAGAGAGCTTCTGAGAGTCGATGGACCGATGGTATTTAAAGTCCTCTAGAAGCTCGTTAATTTGTTCGAGGGCAAAACGCCTAAAGCATGAAAGTCATGGAAAAGAGGCGATCTGGTGCTGTTCTTCAAAAAAGGTGATAACAGCCTTTTGAAGAAGGTTAGTCATGATTATAAACTGTTTTCAAGGATCATCACGAACCGTTTAGAACGCATACTTGATGACTTCTAGCCTCCTGAATATATTGGATTACGAAGGGACCATATATAGTATCTATAGAGCCATAGACGGAGATATGGATGTGTCCTTACGCTGCGGCAAAGCATACAAAAGATAGAAGAGTATAATTTGCCACTAAGTGTTTGTGGATGATGAAAAAGCCTTCAATTCGATGGAGATGTGGGCGCTGCTTGGGTCATTAGTGTTGACTATCGGTATGTCGACGTTGAATCAATGTTGGTTACCAGTGATCAATATCACTCTCGGATACATCTCAAAACTCAAAGTCCCTCGTTCAGAGTTTCTCTGCGTTATCTAATCTGTAATTAGGAGACCTGGAGACGCACTAAAGTCACCGACATAGCCATCCAGATTATGCTGATATAGCAATAGGCAGGCCACATTGGCCACAGGAGAGCAGGAGCCGATGGGGTCGAAAAGTGCTCGTAAGCAAACAGTTTTGCAGCGTAGGATTTCCACCCACAAGATGGACATGCGATGCGACGGTATGAAGGTTGCAGGGCGGGAGTCTCGAATCTGGATGCAACAGGGGAGACTGATGTTCAACATTGAACGTCTTATGACGTCTTATGAGATGATGATGTCAACTCACGTATGAAACATTGAAAATTTAATTTCAAAATCATATTAAAAACAGACTTTGCACGAACAACTCCGGACAATATCCGACGCCTTCAGCATTGTTTTCAGTTGGCGTTTACAAATGAAGTTACACCATATAGGAAATGTATCTTCGCGTCTTCTGTCTCAACCTCACTGATTTCAGGTGCAAATGCAAATTATTAACAAACGAATGCCACAGCCAGGGTGAGGAGTAAAGGGCGTAGAAGTAGTAACATAGGCACTGTCGTAGTTGTTTATCTTCTTATCGCTACCTACCTGAGCGGCGGGCAGCGGCGAAAACAAAAGGGTTGAAATGAAATGTCTCACCCGTTCGATATGCATTTGAAAATATAAAGTTTGCGATTTAAGTGTAAAATAAGTGAGGGCTAGATGATAATAGAAATAGTTATCAGTGCCATAACGCTTTAACTCTTATGTTAGGGTTTCGGTCTTAACATTATTTTTAAAATTTTACTTAACTTTTACATTTTTCAATATATTTTTTTATTTCGGGTAAAACCCGGGTATGAGATGAAAACCCGGGTTTTACCCGACCCCAAATATTGTCGGGTACCCGGGTACCCGGGGTTTCGGGTACCCGGGTTGCATTCCCTACTTTAGTGATCGCGTAAGTCATTGATTGATATCTGATTTTAAAATGCACTTTGAACTCGAATCATCTTTGTGGTGAGCTTGTGGTGTAAGCCGGATGTGTTGGTACTATTGGTTTAACAAGATAATCTTAGATCAGAAATTACGAGCTATGAATGTGTAGCTAAAGCTTTCGTGTGCATATTTTAGTTAAATTAATATGAGTAAGTAAGTACATTGTGTAATATGTGCGTAATAATGTAACGTCAAAACTTATCTTGTAAGTATGGCACCTTTATTGATAAAAATATTGAAATAAAGGTTCTTGTAATACGTATACTCTGGCCAACCAGCTTGTAGCGTAGAAAATTTGATTTTTCCGGCATTTTAGGGTTCCGTAGTAACGTCTGTCCGCTTGTCCGTCTGTCCGCAGCAGAAATCTACAATTTGATACTGGTATACATATTAATCATGCCAAAAAAATGGTAGAATAAAAATAGAAAAAAAATCAGGTACCTACCTCCCTTAGTTGTAAAGTGGGGAAATCATGAATAGTCGGCTTATAAAATAATTTAAAATAAAATTATTTTGAGCGTAATTGGCCCGGCCGTTTTCGAATAACTACGGAGCCCTACACTGAGCATGGTCCGACATGCTCTTGGCCGGTTTTTATTCTACTGACCAGCTGATTAGCCAAAGTTGTGGTTGAAAATTTACCTCGATTAATTAAATTCTTTACCGGATATTTGAATAATAAAATAAGTCCCAGATACAGACAAGGTACCTAATTGAAACTGCGCGGGTGGTTTAATTATTAAGTATGTACGTACATGTTTAAAAGTCTTTGGTGAATAACCTACTGTAAACATGTATTTAAGTAATTACGGGGAAAAATTGGTTGAAGACAGGGAATTAAGAATTGAGTGCATTATGAATCTAATTACAATACATTTTTTCCCTGTTCTTACTAATTAATATGAGTGAGTGAAAAATCGAAAATAAGGTTCCTGATAATTCCAATTTACCCAACATTATTAGGAAATAAGATATAGGTACTCGTATTCCCCATACTACGTTTGGGAAAGTAAACATTTAAGTTCTGGTTTACGTTTGTGGCCTAAAGCATAAGAAAAGAAACCTTGTGGGATAGCAGAGACAAGTAAATAAAATAAAACTTATATTTTTATGTGTCTATTACTACCTACTTATAAACCTGTCTTTGATCCAGGTATATTTGAGGGCAAGTGTATATTATTATATTTTTATTTTTCACCTGACGAGTATACTCGTACCAATGGCGTCAGATTGTAGGCACGATATTTAATGAATTATTTATTTTGTTAATAGTTTACACTTTAAATCCGATAATCGATTATCCTCGATAATATTACAGACATATTTGTTAATTATAAGCGCCACTGTAATTTACAATTTAGCTATCTAATCGATATTGTAACTCATTAGGGTGTTGACATAATTGTTCAGTAATGAGTTCATTACTAAATGCGGTTTTATCTGTATTTACGGATGTATAAGGAAGATTATCACTTCCAGAACATTGTTGGTGATTTAGTAATTACACTTGTAAATAATTGGTTGGATAATGTGGAGCCTAACCTTTGACATCTTGACAAAATAAATATTGTTTAGACTATAAATGTCTTCTCTAAATAAGTTTTTATGTTAAAGGAACTTGTTTTCGTATAAGAAGGGTTAAGAAACTTCTCACCTAGAGTATGAATGTATCTTTCTTTTTCTCTAGTAAATAATATACGTAAATAAATTATTTGAGCATTGTAATATTCAAATAGTAATGTATCTAATAAAAAAGCACTAGTAAGATGTTTCGAATGGAAGTAGCAAAGCTGAACACAAGTATTTTTGCTATTGCCTATTGCCATATCATTACTTGTTATTTTACTACTTACTTTTGACAAATCCGCTCTTCATCGCGAGTAAAACCATCTAGCCTTACTTAAGTATGACTTCTTATAAGATACCTATTTAAATACATGAAATAAAGTGTTTTACAACGAACGGGGTAAGAAATAATTATATTATTTCTTTAGTTTAAGCATCTATTCAATCTATTGACGAGTTGTGGGGCTGACTCGAATGACGTACCCGTTGATTAGTTTCTGAGACACTCCCTAGATGTCGCTGGGAGTCCTAACATGATGTAGCCAATGTATTTAGACTTCCAATTTTTAAAGACTCGATGTAGTTCGAATTTTATTCTTCTTAATTTCGGCTTTACTTCTTTATGGTTAAAGACATCATTATAAGTTTATACATTGTATTTCTCATAAAATGTTTCAAGTGTTACTTCGCAATTTTTGACTTACCTACCTACCTACGTATATTATTCGATCAAGATTAACTTGATCTTATCATATTGCAAGGATTTGTTAATTTGTTGCATGTTTGTAAATAGGTACTGAAATAGGTAGATAGCTACTTCAAAATTTACGTACCTATCAATTAAACTAAAGTGGCATTTACAAAAAATATAAATATTAGAGCGAATCTTGTAAATAATAAGCAGAATCACAAAATATTTTTCGACTACAGATTTTAATGTTTGATTTTACATGTCATGTGGATTTTGTATACTCAGGTTTCTTTCTCTTCTTGTAGATGGACAATTGAACGTTTTATTTTTTTAAAAACCAGAATCTTTCCTTTAAATAAAACCATATTCCCAAAGGGAAGAGATCCCGGAGTCGTTTGAATTTGATGAAATACAGGAAGTCAAAATATTTCTTATATAAAAAGATGATACATGTCATGACAACAAATGATTAATGATGTGACATAGTTAACCGTTTAAGCACAAGGAGCTTTCGAGAAAAGTTTAATGTAGAAAAAATAATGGAATACAGAAACAACGCAGTAAAAGCGATTTTTTAGATTATTTTCATTATATCAGAAATAAAAAGATTTTTAGCGTGATTTTAGTATTCCATGTCAAAGTTTTCCTACATACTGTATTTATTTAGCGTATATCTTTTCGAAGGTATGTACATGATGCGCATTCTTATGTAGTAATAGTGTGTAATTACTTAATAAACCACTATTATTTTATGTGGCAATTGAGCCAGCTTAATACTAAAAGATCTGCTCCAAATAAATCTGGCTATTTACGCTCCAGTAATAATCATTTATGTTACCAATGTGATTAAAACATAATGAAACTTTGACTCATAACATATTCGCAGGTATCTAATCCAAAATCGAAGGAATCCCCTTTACATATTTTTCATCATCATTTTATGATAAGATATCTCAATGAAATGACAATGAATTCGCAACAATAGAAAGTATTGCGTTTTGATTTTATTGCATTGCAATGTCAATAGTTTTGACCCTTTCATACAAACTACCTGCTAATTACGTGTCACGACAAGTTGTCAATAATATCTATCCATTAGTACCTTTCTGCACTATCGAAAGTTCAACAAAAGCCATTATCAGGTACCAACACATTACTAACGACATATTTAAGCTGTAATGACGTCATGACTGTATGAGTAATTCGTCAAGTGAAAGATAACCTTATCTGTCAGGTAGACGGAATAACTTTGATATTAGTTGGACTTTATCCGTTTGTAATAAGGGTGAAGAACAGTCAGTTGGTATTGTAGACTATGGAACAAAGAGATAAAAAAGTAATCATGAGGCAGACAAGCATCGCACGCAAAGGATTATGCACTTCCGTGCGTTGTGTCATCTAGTGTGCAATATTCTGGGCATTCTGGCATTGTTTACAGTGATAAGACTGTGAATCAGCTCTTAAATTTTAAATCCCACACATATGTAGGACTATGCTATTCTAACTGCACATTGGGTGAAGGTATAGCATACACATACGTGCGTACACATTTTGCCTATTTAATATGAACGCCAATTTTCAAGAGATGAAATGCGTAGCTAATGCTTACATAAATATGTGTCTTCACCCATAGTTAGGGCTTCTACATAATCGGTAGTTTCGGATATCCGAATATTCGGTTTTATAATTCGAGATACCTATTCGCAAGTTTGGTGACGGCATTCAGAATACATTTGTCACCACCCCAACTCATCCTGCGGGTGTCGTAAGAGTCGCCTAAGGGATTGAAGTGTCACTTACCACTATTTGATAAAAGATTGATGATGGGCAGCAGCGTCATCATAGTGGACACATTACTGCGATCGCCAATCCGCTTGCCCAGCGTGACGATTATGGGCATTTACCTTCTAATGCGTTTATACGCAAAAATAATAGGAGAGGCCTACATCCAGCAGTGGACTATCATAGGCTGATGATGATGATGTGGATTTATTTTTTTATGCTATTCCAGCTACACGTAGAGTGAATATAATATATCAGCATACCTACACATTGTCTATTGAAAGTATTGAAACTGACCTGAGCGTTTAAGGCTGGGCCACACAAGATGCGTGTGTAGTAGTGCACGTGCGCGTATGTGTGATGTCAAAGACACTCGAGTTATTATTTTTAAAAATGCGTAGGAATTAATGAAGTGAACCGTTAAATACCTTTATCTACTCCAGAATTATAATCTGACAAAGGCGTTTAATGGTACAGTCGACTCTTGTTATTTCAAACCTGCGATAATTCGAACCTCTCTATAATTCGAAGTTATCACGAGTTCCCTAGAAGATCTCTTGCTATTTCGAAAAAAATCAATACATTTTAAACACTTGGTAATTCAAACAAAAAAGTAATAGCTACACAACAAAACCACGCGTTAATTCGAACTCGTATGGACGTCAAACATTCGCCAATTCAAAATTATGAGATTAAAGAGGCAAATATCCTACATTTTAGAAAAGTTGCACAAGCATTTGTTGTTAATTAGGTACATATTTGTTTGCCACTCAGTTAAGTTATTTTTCCGTTAGTTATGTGTACAGATTAAAAGTTTACGTTAGTTATGAGTCCTAGAAAGTATAGATGCTTGACGATTGCTGAAAAGAAGGACTTAATCGAAAACTAATAATTAATTAACATTATGTTTGTACATGTATGTGCTTCTAATCTTTTGATATTGATAAAAAATGCATTTTATAAAAATAACAGTTGATTATTACTTAACACCTCGTACTTTAATTTTTTCTCCCGAATATTTCCGACCATTTGATATTTCAAACTCTCAATAAATCGTAATATTTGGATAGGTCCTTCGAGTTTCGAATTAACGAGAGGCGACTGTATTGGTACATTTTATACGTCTTTGGAATAGACAAAAAGTTTCATTAAAACATCGACAACCGAAAATACTGCAACTTTCAGCGGTTACATAATTTACAAGTTGTGTGTCGATTAAATGAACACAAAAAATGCTTTACTTGAAACTTAATACCCTAATCTCTTGTTTTGTAAACTGAAGGTGTGAAAATTAATCAAAAACTCAATTAATTTCTTTGTCATTACTATAATAACGCAGTAGGTACCTACTCTTATTTATTTTAGATCTAATTAATAGAGTTAAGCACATTAGCTGTCCGGTGATGGCGATTCTAAAGAATTAAAAGCAATAAAATCTGGCATGGGATTACACAGTTAATACGTTATTACGTGAGTGAAATAACATCCAAACATGTACCATCATATTTTTTTACTCATAAAATAAAATTCATTATGTATTATTAAACTAAAAAACTGGAAGTCCTATTTTGACCTATAAATTTTAATGCTGATTTAAAATGATGAGCGGAATTCATGAAATATAATGCATTAAAACTGCAGAAAACTTAAAAGGTCCGTGCATATAATTATGTAAACTTTTAATGATTTACCAAATAAGAATTAATATTTTCTATTTTTTTCGGTTACCGCGATGATTACTCATGAAAAAAAACTATGGAAACAGATAAACTAGCGTATATTAGTTAAATTTACCTTCATCCCGTCGTTTCGAGCACTTTACAGTGTCCATGGTCACTCCCAGACCATCATTTCATAAATAAGAATTATATATAATTAAATAATACCTGCTACCTGAAGACATATTACGCATACCTAGTTAATATGTATGTTGTCAATGACATCTATTTAGTTTAGATATTTCGTCAAATCAAACAAAACCTTCATAACATAAGAATTCTATGAACCAACCAAGTACCTGTTTAACTTATAATTTCAAGGAAAAAACAATGAGAACTAAAACCACCCTACCGTAGCTAACGCACCTATGTAAATACCGAACCAAAAGTTTGTGATTAACTGCCTACTGAGTTTATTTGACGTTCCTCTATTTGTACTAGAACTAGTCAAACCAGTTCCTAAAATAAAAGAGCATCACGCAAAACTACATCCAGCTAATCACGACTAAAGAAAACAACCTATTGTCCACACTTTTCAGTGGCGACTCTATTGAAATTTCGATTAAAGCAATACAAACAACGTACCGCCATGTTTATAAAAGCTCGCGAAGCTCGCTTCTGTTCATGCCAATCTCGCGGCCAGCAACTTGTTGCCGTTGTGAACTTTTAAGAAAAACGAGCGCGCCGTATCCGACCTCTCTGTCGTGGGAGGAGCGAGCGAGCGGGGAGCCGGCCGGTCGCTCAACTCGCCGCACTCAGTCGATGCCCACTCGCCGTCGGGAGCGGTCGTCACGCTTCTCCACCCGTTATGTATACTCCGTAACAAGTTTGGAAACTCGCGAAGTCGGAAAATGTGCGCGTCAAGTCAAGTGACGATTTGAAACGAGTGACAGTTGAAAAGTGTTCGAAATGTTGTCGTTTGGATTATTGGCGGTGGCCGTTTGGAGTTGGACGTGGTTGGGAGCCGGCGGGGCTTCGCTGACGAGCCGGGTGGCGGAGGCGCCGCAGGAGTGCGAGTGGCAGCGCGTGTCCGGCGGGCCCGGCGAGCCCACTCGCGTGCAGCTGGCTTGCTCGCTGCGCACCGCCGCCGGCGCCACCGACCTGCTCGCCGGACTCAGCGCCTCGCAAGCGCAACGCATCACCGCCCTAGACCTCCACTGCACCGACACCCTCTTCTTCGAGAGCTCCCTCGACGTCGGCAGAAGAAAAGAAGAGGGAACCGAACTCCTCTCCCGGTTCCACAACTTGAAAGAACTGAGAATAGAATCCTGTAAAATACGATACGTTCCTTCGGCAGTGCTTTCGCCGCTTAGTGGTTTACGTGCGTTGAGCATACGGACTCATAACACGGATTGGTCCGCGATGTCGATGGAGTTCCATCGGGACACTTTTCGTGGATTGACCGATCTTAGATCGTTGGACTTGGGTGATAATAATATTTGGGTGTTACCGTCGGAGATATTCTGCCCGCTGTATAACTTGAAAGAGTTGAACGTGACGCAAAACAGGTTGCAGGATATCTCTAACCTGGGATTCTCGGACTGGGGTAACGGTCCCACCGCCCCCGGGAAGTCGTGCAATACTGTGTTAGAAACGCTGGAAATGTCGTACAACGAAATTAGCGCGCTGCCAGATAACGGCTTATCGAGTCTGCGCGCTCTTCAGAAATTGTTTTTACAAAACAATAGAATATCTAACGTAGCAGATCGCGCTTTCGTCGGCCTCAGTGATTTGCAACTACTGAATTTGTCTACAAATGCCTTAACCGGATTGCCACCTGAAATGTTTCAGTCCTCAAGAGACATTAAACAGATATATTTGAACAATAACTCACTGAGTGTGCTCGCACCTGGCCTCCTGGAGGGATTAGATCAACTTCAGATATTGGATTTGTCCGTGAACGAGTTGACTAGCGAGTGGGTAAACAGAGACACTTTCTCGGGATTAGTTCGCCTTATAGTTTTGAACTTATCTCACAACAGAATCACTAAAATTGATGCGCTGCTATTCCAAGATTTGAATAATTTACAGTTTCTCAGCTTGGAATATAACAACATTGCACGGATCGCAGATGGCGCGTTTTCTAATTTGAAAAATCTTCACTCGCTCTCGTTGGCACATAACAACATTATCGAAGTGGACAGCAGCCATTTTTCCAATTTGTATGTACTAAATCAATTATTCCTCGATGGCAACCGAATAACAAAAGTAGACCTACGCTCATTCGAAAATATAACTAAGCTCCACGATTTAGGCCTTAGTGGAAACCAGTTATCCGAAGTACCGGAAGCTATAAAGACGTTGAGATTCTTGACGTCTCTGGACTTAGGCATGAATAGAATTACTAAAGTTACTACCACGCAATTTGAGGGCTTGGACGATTTATATGGATTACGACTTGTGGGAAATAAAATCGAGAAGATATCAAAGGACACTTTTGTTGCCTTGCCGTCTCTACAAATATTGAACTTGGCCTCAAATAACATTGATCAGATTGACGACGGAGCTTTCGCGTCGAACCAGCAATTGAAAGCTATCGGATTAGATGGAAATAAATTAGTGGATTTAAAAGGGATATTTACAAACACTCAGCCTCTTGTGTGGCTCAACGTATCAAATAATGAGTTGCTTTGGTTCGACTATAGCCACATTCCCTCGAACCTCGAGTGGCTCGATATGCATGAAAATAAAATAGAGAAACTGGAGGACACTTACGGCGTCAAGGAGTCTTGTAACGTGAAGATGCTCGACGTCAGTCACAACAAAATAAGAAACATCGATGAATTCTCATTCCCGAGCAGTATTGAGACGGTCGTTTTGAATAATAATCATATCGAAAAAATAAACCCCGGCACTTTCCTTCAAAAGTACAACCTCAACAAAGTGATGATTTATTCAAATAAGATTAAAACACTCGAAGTGGGCGCTTTTGCTATATCAGCTGTTCCCGAGGATAAAGATTTACCCGAGTTCTATATCAGCGAGAACCCATTTGTGTGCGACTGCACAATGGAGTGGCTGCAGAGAATTAACCAATTAAGTGACCTGAGGCAGCGCCCGCGAGTAATGGATTTAGAAAGTGTAAGGTGCTCTTTAACTCATTCACGAGCAAAATTGGACGTGCTTCTACTCGAGGTCAAATCTTCAGAGTTTCTGTGCGAGTACGATTCACACTGTTTCACTTTGTGCCATTGTTGTGACTTTGACGCCTGTGATTGCAAGATGACTTGTCCAGATAGGTGCTCGTGTTATCATGATCTCACCTGGAACTCCAACGTGGTCGATTGTTCGGCCGCCGACTACGATCACGTGCCGGACCGAATACCGATGGACGCGACCGAAATATACTTGGATGGAAACGATCTAATGGAATTAGGCAATCACGTTTTCATTGGTAAAAAACGACTTCAAGTTTTGTATCTCAATAACAGCAACATTAATACAATACAAAATAGAACATTTAACGGGATCGAGTCTTTAAGAGTGCTCCACTTGGAAAACAACAACTTGGAGGTATTAAGGAATACTCAGTTCACGAGGCTACAAAATTTGAACGAGCTTTACTTGAGGGACAATAAAATCAAAGTCATAGAAAATGATACGTTTAATTACCTCCCGTCGTTGGAGCTCCTGGACCTTGACAATAACGGGTACGTTGATTACATGCCGTGGCGAGTCATTACCGACAACAACCCGCGCACCCGCGTCTCCGTCGATGGGAACAACTGGCTCTGCGACTGCAAGGACGTCGCTCAACTGAATCAATGGCTCATAAAAAAGTCAAAAGACACCGAAACTATGATGTGCTACTTCGCTCACGGGCAGCCCATGAACAAAACCATAGCGGCCGTGGCGAAGGAATGCGTATCAGAAACCGCTACCGAAGAAACCGAGACCGAGACACTAAAGCGATTATTCATTGAGTCGAATGACGGTGTAGAAAATTACATTCCATATATCGCGGTGGTGCTCATAATAGCAATTATTCTTTTACTAATGTGCGCTCTACTCTTCATGTTCAGAGAGGACTTTAAGTTATGGATGCACTCGAGATACGGCGTGCGAGTGTTTAGTTCCACGCCTAAAGACATGAACGACAACAAAAACAAGCGCTTCGACGCTTTCTTTGTGTACAATCCGCGGGACGAGGATTTCGTGACTCGTGCAGTTAGTTCCGAGCTAGAAAACTCCGGACACTCGCTGTGTCTACAACACAGAGACTTGCAGTTAATTGAAAGACGCTCCGGCGATAGTTTAGTGAGTGCATCGGAAAGTTCTAAGAGACTAATAATAGTGTTATCGATAAACTTTTTACAACAAGAGTGGTACGCGCCCGAGTCGCGAGCGGCCGTACAAAGTGTCATAAACTCAGTGAACGTGAGACATCGGCGTCAAAAGATAATATTCCTAGTGACGACGGACTTGAGTGCCATAAATATAGATCCGGACTTGAAAGTGTTGCTCAAAACGTGTACAGTGATCGTTTGGGGGGAAAGAAATTGTTGGGAAAAGCTAAATTTTCGGTTACCGGATGTGGACGTGACTTTACCGAATCGGACGCTTCATAACGCTAATAATATGAAAACGGGGAACAGGGAAGGGTTCGGCCGGCACGGGAACTTGAGGTATACTGCGCCACCGACGTCGCAGGACCCGTGGTACAAGTACGGGATGGCGCCGCCGGTGTTGATGATGTCGAGTCCCATGCACTCAACAAGTGCGAGTGCCGAGGTGTCAGCTCGTAGTACTGAAGACGAGACGTGCTCCGTGGCCAGCAGCGATGGCCGGCCTGACGGCCTGCCGCACCACCACAGCTACGTCTCCATCGACAATCATCAATGCGAAGAGCGGCCCTTAAGGCCAGTCCAACAGATCCCCATGTCTAACACTAGGCCTAACAACATGCGAAAGACTTACTTTGTTTAACTATTTATAAATCTTGTAAATGTTGTAAATATAGTTCGTAATATTTAAACTAACGCACGTTAAAGTACCTAAGCTGTATACATTTTAGTTAGCAAATGTTGGTGCTGCATGAATTATTAAGTGAACATTATAAAATTGTTTCTCATGGCTTAATAGTTGTGAACATACCGGAATGACGGGAAAATTTAATCGTACCAATTTGTCGCATTTATAAATGTATTTGTACCTGTCAGCTTTATTCTCTCGACTCTGTAAAACCATTTTTGTTGTAGAGCCTAACATTCCTGTCTTTGTATTGAATAATGTTTGTAACTGGTAAGGTAATGATCGTAACTGGTATTTTAAGGTTCCTTATTAATTTAATCCTGGTATAGAAAAACAGGTTGTAACGATAAAACTTGTGATAATGTTAGGTACTTATACTAATGTGGAAGACTTTGAAATAAAGTGAGACGAGAATGTTGTAAAATAACGAGAATGTATAAATAATTTAAGGAGTGTGGTTGGATTGTTTCAAACATAGTTGTAAATAGAATGTTATGGAAAGATATAGAAATTTATGACTGAAATATGCGTAGGCGGTATGTATGAAACAATCGAACCAAAGTTGTTAAAGAACTGAACTGTACCCTAGTCAATTGTAAATAGCTACTCTTAAAAAAATAAGTACATAATTTGTGATGTAATTTTTAGCTAGATTATGAAATTTTTCGTATTTATTACGCTTCCAATCGCAGAGTATAAATAAAACGATATTTTATCTAATTCCCCGTATTTGATTGATAACATCCCGTTCTCGTAGATATTCCAATAAGCGGCCGTTTCCTCTTTGTTACGAAGCCGTAGACTCGTAAATTGCATATTTTTCATTATAACGATCTGACGACATAACGTTCTCAATTTACTAATAATAAACATATACGTTTTCAAAGTCCATAGACTTATCTAGCATCAGCGGAGATGATTGAATACAGTCTCAAAAAACCTCATCGGCATAGCTAATCAATTTACCGAATCGCTTTGTTCGCCCATCCACAGACAAATGTATAAATATTTATTTTTATCTAAAGTGATCGAGTTGGATAAGATCACGCCCTGGTCTGTTGTTCTCGAAGGTATCCGACCTCCCTGATACTGAGCTCGTCTACGATTACGCTTAGTTATTGTGAATGTACGGGTCAACATATACCAGATATAACTTACGGTTGGGTAGAAAATGTTTAGGGAATGAATGTGTTGGTCAGTACGATTTTAATTTAAAAAGCGGGCGCGACAGCCCAGCGCTTGCGCCGCGCCGAGGCCCGCTGCGAACTATAAATCATCGTACCGGCCAAGACGGATGAATAAACAGCATTTTAATTGACTTTTGAGTACGATGTCTCTTCATCGTTAGCTTTAAACTGGAGCACAACTGCCAGGTGATTCACGATCAAGATAGAGCTCCAAACCATTTCCGTCTTTCGAGTGTTAGGTACTTGATTCACTATTTAATAAGAAACGTGTAATCAAGTGTGACATATCACACTATCAACCAGCAATGTGTTGATTTCCACATGTAAGAATATACGTAAAAAGCGCCTCGATAGGAACATTAAAGTAACATAGCTGCGCGAAGATCGTATAATTTAGTAATGAGCCTTATCAATTTCTTAACTCTTAAGTCGACCTACCACAGCGTATCCCATTTACGATGAACACGACCATGGTTAGAGGTAAACATTGTTTTTAAAGTAATATGGGACGATTTGAGCGACGGTCCTAAATGATTATTAGGCATTATTGTAAACAAAAATAGAGTAAAGCGAGGTGCTCTCTCAGAAATGAAATGGGTAGGTATGATTCTGTTACTTTAGCTATGTTTTCCTTTCAACTACATATCTCAAATATTAGGTTTTGATGAATTTTCATAATGTTCACGGACTTGTGCCTATATTATTATAACTTTGATACCTATAAATCCTATAATGTAAGTATGGTAGGTAGTATTCTTACATTCTACCCTAGATCATTTTTGTTTGCTTTGACACCTCGTCAAAAGGTTTCGTCAGTAGATAACCTAACTACCAATTATGCATCTACGGCACTGTTTGACGGAGGCAATTGGCTATGCCTATCTAGGTTAACTAGTGCTAATTATCAATCTCAGCAGGCCATTGGTTTACTTCAGCCAGGAATGTTTATTGGTTCACCTGTGTAATTGGTTACAATTTGATTTGCTCTGTAACTACAAACAGAATTCAATCAACATAATTACTTGGTTATAAGTGAGCTTTCTGTCAGCTGGGCGAACCGTTTAAAGTTTTAAACCACACAATTTGTATTTAGATAAAGTTATCAGAAAAAGTTATTTTATTAGAATCGTTTATGATCGCACCTACGCTGCACTGTAAAATGAACATAACCAGCATCTAAAAGAATGTTTACGGATCGGATATCAATATTGTCGTTATTACGAAGTTTAGAAGTCAACATCAACAATTTCATTGCTTATTAAATTACATAATAAAAATAAATTTAAAAACTAATTTTACTCTGGTTTCCATGTCAAAAGAGTAATAAAGAATATTATGCTTATCCGGAGCTACAACATAAAAAAAGTCGTATTTGAATAAAAACTTAGTGTTACTGACACGCCTTGCGAAAATTTAACGCCCCTCATGTTTATTGTTTACTGCTTATGATATGTTTATTCATTTTCATAAATGCCATCAACGCAGCAATAAACCCGTCCGTCGATAACATCACAATCCACGGAAAGCCAAAATGCTGTTTATAGGGGCATAAACGTTTTAGAATCATAAACCAGAACCGATCCATTGTTGCCAAGCCTACGCTGGCGACAGAACTAATCGGCCGTCCGCTTTTTGTCTTAAAGACAGATATAATCAATTGTCACCTAAAGGATTTCCCACCTAAGTTCAAATCTCGAATCCATTTAGAACGGGTTTGGATAGTCCACGCCTATAAACGATCGGGTATCATGTTACACGGAGAAAAAAGGTGATGAGTGGTCGACTTCGGAAAGTGTTGGCGCAAATGGATGGTCTGTGTGAAGGTACACGGTGGATTTAGATCCCAGACTACACGACATTCGATATTCTGGCCCTAGGGCGATAATGTTAATGTTTAATTGAGACATTTCCGATACGACGGTGTTTGGGAATAAATCTATTGTCCTTTTATAGACGGGACAAAGGACTTATGAAATTCTATTGTTTATACATCGAAGGATATCGATGAGACCATTAATGTTTAAGTGAAATATATGGGATCGTATTCACGGAACGAATATTCTAGTATGAGAGTGTTTGTCTTTGCCTGTTTGCTTGTGCAGTAGGTATAAATCTTACCTTGTATATACATAGATAACGGATTGGCTGATCTTGTTCCGTTTATATTTAATGTATTTGTAAGGAATTTGTTACACCTAATAGCATAGGGTAGAATAAAAATAATGAATTCGTGCCTTTACCACCTCTCAATCTTATGATGTGCTAGGACGGGAATTATGGATTTTGTATTTGAACCTCCAATGGCATTGGTATATTGAAATTAGAAGACAAAATTTAATAAGTATTTGTTTCTTGGTCATGGTCGTTTTATACGTATTTAGGTGTTTATTTTACTTTCGCTTAGTACACACACAAGCCTTAATTTAGGTACCTTACCGTGGGATTACGACGGTTTGTGCAAGATTGTCAAATGATATTTATTAATTATATCATATGTCAGTAGAAACCAAAAACAATAATTAAATAAATATGGCAGACTTTCCATAACATTTGATGTCTTTGACATATATCGTGAAAAACTTTCGCAGATATATTTTTGCATTAATACAATTTTTTTTATTAGCCTGCTATCGTGTGTCCCACTGCTGGGCAAAGGCCTCCCCTGTCGTTTTCCATTCCGTCCTAATGTTGGCAAGTTCCCACCCTTCTCGGCAGAACGCGTCCAAATCGTCCCGCCATCTCCTTTTCGGTCTGCCTCTGCTCCGTTGGCCATCGTGTGGGATCCACTCAGTGAGTGATACTAATAAATATCAATAATTAAAAAAACATGTATGTGAACTTCAGGTTTAAGGATTTAAGTTGGTGATAAAACCAAGGACGTGTTATAAAAGTGCACGATTATGGAATAATGTAAGTTTGAAAACTTACCGTAAAACTACCCAACTATAGTCCAAAAGTTCCCAACTATGGTCCAAAAGTAGGTCAATATCTTCGATTTAGTGTAATTATTATATTATTGACGCAGTTGTTATACAAAGTCTCCTCGTTAATGATTAAAAACTTAGATAAAACTAAAGTAAAAGATTTCCATTGATGCTTAATTACGAGTTGAACTTGTGGACCATAGTTGTAGTACTGGACTATAGTTGTATGGTTTTACTTATTTGTTGGTTTGTTTACATTTTTTTGTTTTTCTGCTGACGATTGGTATACATATTTTAAGTTTTAAGCTATCGGTATAATATTCCATCTATCTTATACTCTGCAGCTATGCTTAAGTAGTATTCAGACCAAGTGGCTAATTAATAAGCATAGCTAGATTTGATTAGTGATTTAGATTGACGAAACCTGTTACGTATTTCAACACTACATATTTAAGTTGATATTTATGGCGAACTCTTTGGTTCTACTGAATATATTTATAGCCAACTTACGAAGCCGTCGATGCAAATTATATTATGGATAATTATTTAGAAAAACGCTGGTTAATTAATAAATATTCTCACGTTGTATTCAACTGATAGAAATGTAATACTCTTAATTTTATGTTTGATTGTCAGGAGTATAAAACATTTTGAAATTAGGTCGATAATTGACTAATTGCCACCACTTTGAAAAACTCATATCTTGCGCCGTCAACAAATTAAAAAAATAAGTTATATACATTATCATTGAATAAGGCAGGTTTGTAAATTTTGTATAAGTTGCATAAAGAGTTTTTGGTCTACCTTTCAGTATTCGTAGCCTATGTAGTATGTAGTGACCCTGCCTAAGTTAGAGGTTCCATGTTAGACGTCCGGCGACGGCAATTAAGTAAGTTTTTAAGTATTTGTTCTTTGGTCGGGGTTGTTTTTCCTACTTATCTATTTATTTGTCTATTTCAATTATAACCGTCGCTTAGTACCCACATCACAAGGTTTAATTGAGCTTACCGTGGAACTGCAATCCATGGGGTTGCAGACGTGTATAGGCTACGGTGACCGCTTCTCATCCGGCGGGGCATATGCTTGTTTGCCACCGACGTGGTATAAACTAGGTAGGTAGTAGTAAGTGTCCAAAGATACTTATTTATGTATACAGTTAGCTTGAAATTCGAGGTTTTTTTTAATAATAGCGAAATGTTGCGATATTTACTTCGTACATTCATGCCTATAACCTTTCCTGATATCGTATGTTATTGCTACAAAGATGGCGAATACCTCTACAACTTGGCTACAAGGCAGTTTGTAATTATTAGTCCGCAGCTGCTTCCGTCGAGGGCGGGGCTTGCTTTTTTAAATAAATGTTCTGCCATTGGTCGAGGGAGTAAATTTAAATTCACCAGGGATGTTTAGGGCGAAGAATGTAGCGCATATGTTGTGAACTTGCGATGCGGTTTTTTGTGAATTCGGAAATCAGATAGATATGCACCTGCCTTGGTGCCTGTTGCTGATCGACAGCAGAACATGTCAAGTGACTGTAATAATTTATCAGATGATAAAAGACCATTTTAGGCTTAGAAACGGTGTTAGTCAGCAGAAAAAATGTAAACAAACCTAAAAACTTGCATTATTTCATAATCACGCACTTGTAGAACACAATCTTGGTTTTATCACCAACGTCAATCCTTAAACTTTGAGTTTACATACATTTTTAGTTAAAAATTTTGATATTTATTAGTATTAACGTAAAAATGCTAACGTGTTTCACTATGTGTGTCAAAGACACCAAATGCGATTGAAAGTCAGCCATATTTGATTACTTTTTTTTAATTTTTCTACTGACAAATGCATAGTTTCGTGGTGCCAGTGAGCTGATGGTTTCTTTTTTATCATCTGTCGTCCTTGACGTCATGTTCTAACTTGTTTTTAAGTGCAAAAGTGACGCATATTTGCAGTATAAACGATAAACTTGGACCACCATACGCCTACAGACAGACCGACGGAGAAACAAGTCTTCGTAATAGAGTCCCGTGTTTATTTTTTGCCCTTAGGATACTGAGCTCTAAAAATGAATGGGTTGAACGGTCGCGCGTCTGGATGTCGACTAATATTGATTCTGTCGAGCTACGTGTCCACTATAGGATCTATTTAATTAGTACTGTAGCGACGAAAGACCTTTTCTGTCCTCCTGTTTTTATCTTTTGGTAATGTTTATAATCACTTGGCATCTTTCAAACGTATAAGATGGGATAATAATTGGTTATTTAGATTTCCTCGCCCTAGAATTGTAATAGTACATTACGATATAAATGAGTGGCGATAAATTAAATCACGATCAATGTGTGTAACGTGTTGTAAATCGGAACGAGTAATGAATTTTCTTCTAGCACGTGTATCGTACGACGTTTTTCAGCACAAATGGCCCTCCGAATTTACGGCCTGACAAGAAATGAATCGCTTCTCGCATTAGTGCGTAAAAAACCACCATCTGTACTGATATAGGTAGTAAATTTCGATGCAAGTGCAAAAAAATTTTTTTCGACGAGGATGAAAGCTGCAGCCCGAGTGAAACGAGGGCGACAATCACCCGAGTTAAAAAGAAGTTTTTACACGTGTATCAAACGACTTTTTTCATAACAAGTGCCTTAAAACGAGAAATTCACGCACGCGAAGCGTGCGCAAAGTTTACTTTTTCGCACTAGTTAGGAAAATTATAATTATTGCAGTGCCCAGTGCGCAACAGGGTTCACAAAGATCTAGCTTATAATTTTACCACCTGCACCTGTACAACTTGTGAAAATTCAATAAAGTAGGTATTGAGTAAATCTGATGTACCTATTAGTTGATTACAACTTTAATTCCTAGTCCATAAAGTTCAGTTCCAACACTTCAATCGTCCAAAATACATTAGTGATTTATAGCCGACTAGATGATTTCGCATCTTCGCTACAATAACGGAATGTTTTTAATTAACGTTATTCTTAGATGCTTATTAAAAATAATGATGGCCATAAAAGCTTATTTTGACAGTCCCATCTATTTTTACACGACTGCCAAAAGGAGAGTATTATGTGTTCAGCCCATATGTACTTATGTTTCATATTTTCTTTAAACAAGCAGAAGTTAGCGACCGCTTAGAGCATTCGCTGTTCTATCTCCCGTTCTACGAAATCAACCAATCACGTTTTGTGTAAAGATCGAATTTCGTAGAGTGAGGGGTTAGAACAGCGAATGCTCTTTTGGTTTGAACGCACCTTTAGCAGTTTTTAATAGTGTAAGGTATCTATCATTAGAATCCTCATGACGTCGCGAGTAACATAGGGTATGTGACGTCACATTAAAAACAATATGGCGGCCTATAATTAGTCTTCTAGATTCGGACTATTAATTTAGTTTAACCCTCTTGGGTGGTGAGATGGAATTGATAAGCGATTTAATTTTAATTGTTATCATTGATCAGTGAGCTTCGAACCCCTAATTTCTAATTTTAATACTTTTTTATGGAGTGGGAGCATCTGTTGGCCATTAGTCATACAAATCCTGGTATTAAGGAGGAATTTTTATCTTTGCTTTAAGTGGGTGGAGCTGGTAACTCGGAACTAGGGGTTTGCAGAGGTATTTTTAACCAGGTTTTTAATAATGACATTTATATTATGACACTAGTAGACCGCGAACCTTGCAAAGTGTTTGAAACGTCGTTATGTAATTAATTAATGAATATACGCGATATAATCCATTTACATTCTTTTTCTGCCCTCCGGCTGGCAAACAGCAATGTTAAGCTAGTAAAAGACAGCTATGCTATTCTCTTATTCACACATTCGACGTTGCGTTCGTCAACGAGCTCGACGTCGAGACAGCCTTGTCTAAAATCCTAGCTGTTTTATTTGACATTAGGAATCGAGGCTGTGAGCGAGGTTGTGGGCGAGTTCGTCGCTGTTTTTCGTTAGAGAATACGAAGTTCGTACATTAAACGTCAAACTCTCGACGCAGTGTGGTTCCAGCTCACACCGCATGCGTCGCCGAGCACTAGTGTCGCTTAAAGTACATTAGTGAATACCATTTTTATGCTCGACGCTGCCGCAGCGCTGACACAGCGCAGACAGCAAGGCGGTTTCCTTAGTGAATAACACTGCAGGAGATCTATTTCGCGGCGACATACTGTCGCACCAATCATGTGCTAAGCCTACTGGATTCATTTCGAAGTAACTGGCAGGAGCATGCACTAAGCCGTGACGAGTTGCGAGTAACAGCAGAGGCCTTTGCCCGACTGTGGGGCATATTATAGGCTATCAAAATTTTTTTATTTTAAGTTATGTCGCCTAAATCAAATTAGTTTTAAGTTATTTTTGTTAGAGTTTGATAACACAACCTCCTTTATCGAATTTATTTTTCTGTTCCTTTTGACTTGTGTTGTCACGTCACTTCTTGATAGACTTCATTATATAAATACGTTTGTGCATTTTCATATTACGTTTTATTAATCTATTGCGATCTCACAAATATCCATTAATTTTTATGTAAATTTTTAGTTCGCAGTTACTTGGTTATTACACGATGTGTAACTTATTGGAATAAAATAAATTAATAAATGTGAATGTGTTTTTTAAGATATGATGGTGACATTGACGATTAAGGTGTTATGCGAGTTAACATACATATTTGTGAGATATGTGCTGATAAAATCTATCTTTCAAGACTGAGTGTTGAGATAAACATCTGCGTCAATCGAGGAAACGCACTTATGTAGATTGTATAGGTATTTTAATGCTACCAGTTCAGTGAACTAACTATTTAGTGTTGTTCTGAGAGCCGTGAAGGACACATCACATACGGCCTTATCAGATAAAATTGTTGTAGGTATTTGGATTGTTTTATTTAAACTTACAGAAGAGTGACTATTTCGCGAACACTAACTAAAGCTAGATAACAGGCGGCCCGTACTCTAGAAAGCGCTTTATTCCACTGCTTGTGAAGTCCTAGGT
Organism: Thaumatotibia leucotreta; assembly: GCA_025490895.1. NCBI lineage: Eukaryota > Metazoa > Arthropoda > Insecta > Lepidoptera > Tortricidae > Thaumatotibia > Thaumatotibia leucotreta. The sequence goes on from JALPQI010006384.1 coordinate 57,673, forward strand.
CCCCTAGGAGGTTTTTGAAAGTTGGGAGAAGGGTTTAATTGTTTTTGGTCGAAAATGCGTTCCTTTCCTACTATAGGTACTACTTATAACTACGCACATAGAACTATTATCAAATCGGAATCAGAAAGGGATTCGAAAGTACTGTTGACACAACATTTACCAGGAAAAGAGTTGTTTATAGATGTAGTGAGTGATTAATTAATCTATTGTCTGTAAGTCTTTGCACTTAAACTATGATTATATGAATATAACTATGTATTTATCCTAGATCGACTTATACACTGTTGTGCCAACAGTACTTTCGAATCCCATCATAATCGCGGTTTTATAATACTACAAGTACAACTGAAAATCCCCTTATTCTACCATTTTTATTGTTTGTCCCTTTCGGTCCGATCGAAAAGTCCGAAAGGGACGAACAATACTTAATGGTTTGCTTAGTTAGGAGACGTTTATGAATAAGGGGGTAAGGTATCAGATCATCAGCTTATCTCAGTCCACTGCTGGACGACGGCCTCTCCTATCAACTATGCGTATAGACGCATTAGGAGATAAATGCCCATAATCACCACGCTGGGCAAGCGGATTAGCAATCGCAGTAATGTGTCCACTATGATGACGCTGCTGCCCGCCATCAATCAAATCAAAGAATGGTCAGTGACACTTCAATCCCTTAGTCGACTCTTACGACTCCCGCGGGAAGAGTTGGGGTGGTGACAAATGTATTCATAATTTCATACTGCCGTCACCACACGGCGTAAGGCTATATATTGTAACTGGCTATAATGGAAGGCAAGGATATAGGTTAGCAGTACCGGTCCGATGTGCCGATCCGTGGAAAGTTGCTCTGATGCACCGCTCAATACTGTAACGAATTAATATTCCCGCTGAGTGCATAAATTATTGCATTACAGCACAAGTTCTGTACAAAATTGGCCAAGCTCGAGTCGGGTTCAATAATTATTAAATTTGTATCAGTTCTATAAAAGTATAATAAATAAAATTATAACTCTGATATAAAAAGATGCATGCCATAGTGTATCTGTGTATCTATAGGTACTATACTAGTAACATAGGATAGGTCATAGGTGCTCATAATAAAAAAATATAGTGTGCTTAGTTAAATTAGTGTGCTTACCATGAACTGGTGCCGCGTTATTAACGCTTTCCATCCCACTCTTATTCGCGTATTACGAGTAATATGCCTATACGAATTATATTTTTTTTCAATTACCTACCTTAATTTGATACTCTTATAGATACCAGCAAAAAAGACAAGAGTAATGAGAAAATCTGGCATGTGGCGCAACAATACAATACCATTTTAAAGTACCACTCGTCCTAACAAACCACAGTAAAAAGGTTAGAGAAACCCCGCCATATGCGAAGACAGGGGTTGCACTTGTCAAAAAATAATAATTGGCTTGAATTAAATATTATTCTGATACAGCGATGCGATGTGCCCCTCTTGATACACAATAGTTCATTAAATGACCCCAACGAAAAGGGCAAGGAACTTAATATTAAAAGATGTTTTGGGTTGGGTCTTTGATTGTTGTTTTGATGACATGTAATATTTACCATATTATCGGTTAGAACTTCGATAAATCCACAATTTTGAGAAAAACCGTGTTTGTATGGGATATCGGTGGACTTTTTCGAGTTCGATAATTTCTGCCTTTTGGGAGTAAATAGGAGTCTTATTTGGAAAATACGATTTTAGTAGACATGTTTATCGATGTCGTTTGAGATAAATATCTATAAGTAGGTACCTAGGTACTCATTCAAAATCTGTTTTCAATACTTACAAGGACAAGAAAATTATCTTTTGTCTTTATTTTCAAAATTGTGCAATTTATATAAATAAATGAAATCTAACTAATCTAATTAACCTAACCTTTATCTAAGACTGGCCCTTGTGGCATAGTACCGAGGATGCTGGCGGCATTTCTTCGTTGTATCGCAATACTGATGCGTTGTGCAAGGAAGTCGCCACGTCGCCAGCTATTCGGTCTTTAGTTACGTCAACCAGACGTTTCGCGATCTCAGCAAACAATTTGCGTGCGGGCCCCATGAACCTTAAGTTTCTACGCCAAACGCTATTTCTACCCTTATATTTGTTACGTTTTTTAACTACGAACATTGTAATTTTCGAGACTAGTTCCCGATGCCCTCCGACCGCAACGCTCCAGTGGCGGTAATGGCGGAGCTGACGTCTCATGATGTGATAATAATACGTTTAGGAAGTATATTTGTGTACTTCTGTTATAATTTGGCCCGTCTTTGTTACGATTGTATATAATTATGTTAATTTGGTTGGGAGCCCGCCCGATTGGGGGTTCATATGAGCAAGGCTTGTTAAAATTGTTATTTTGGAGTTTTGGATCTTCCTATGGTTATGTTACCCTATTATTTTTTTCAACTTGTTGAGGATCACGGGCTTACAAATCCCGGTTTTTTTGATAGGCTTGCGCGGGGATATAGATCCAACACGTAGAGGTCCTTTGGAGAAATTTTCTGTGTTGTACACCTGCTGCAACCCATTCACGGGCACAAATACATATCCGTAAACCGGTCCCAGCAGGCGCATAGAGACTATTGAGAAGGAATGGAAAAGACTAATGGGTTATGGTGATGGAGGATGGATGGATCAGAAATGGAACTATAGAAAAGAGGTCCGGACACCTGCCATAACAATGATTTCTCTTTGCTATCGAGGCAGGCGGTGACTTGCCGCCGACTAGATGGGCCCCCGTAAATGCCGTCACAAGAGACAGCCAGGGGCAACACCGGTGTAGGCGGCTCAGGAGTGTAGAGAGGTGTACACCGCTTTCTGCGCAGTGGCTTGACAGCCGCTGCACCAACTCGCGACTTATGCAAATTTACACTTCCACCCCTGGAGCATATAGCTCTGACGACTCCTCTCTGGACGGCCAGTTAAGGCGAGCCAGAGCAAGAGTCATACGGGTCCCCTTGGGGTTCCACTCCGACCGACGAAGACACGCCGGAGGCGGGGACCCTGACCGACTCTCGGGAGCACTCGGGTCCGTGGGGTCGTTACTCCCCAACAGCTCGCCACAAGCTGCCCTGCGGCCGATTTTTTCAATATTATTATTTCTTTAGTTAAAGATAATAGCATACTTTTTTGACATATTGTGTAAATACAAAATAAAAATAAAATAAATTAATATATTGGAACATCTTACGTACATTGACTTAGTCTAACGGTAAGCTCAATAAATACTTGTGATAGTTGTGATGTGGGTACCAAGCGACGAAATATATAATAAATATATTCATATAGGTACTTCAATACATAGACAGCCACGACCAAGGAACAAATTCGAACGATTCGAACCCAGAACCTCCAGCTTCGTAGGCAAAATCACTATCAACAAGGCTACGGAGGTTGATGTTGAAAATACATTACTCTAAAATATGTAATAAAGTACCTAGTCAATTTTAATAAACGTTTTATTTTAATTAAACACAACTTTAGGATTTGTACTGTTTATAATTTTAAAACTAATATTGATAATAGCTATCAGCAACAACGAAATCGTTACTGTATGCAGTTTGCATTTCATGTAAATGACGAAAGGTATAGAGCGAAGCATTTATAATTATTTTACCTTAGATACGAACTAAATGAATCATTTGGAAATTATTTAAGTAGGTGAACATTTATTTGATCGTTAGAGAAATACCGAAAGTCCTATAAATAACTTCTCTACAGAATGCTAAACTTAAGGAGAATTTAGTGTAGGTACCTATTTTTATGAACTGAGTTCGTTAGTTATGCTTATTATTTCGGTTACGGTCCTTGCATTACGTAATTAGTAGTTATTTGGGTGTTTGGGTATCCTGTCATTTTCTAATTAGGTAACATTTTCTGTACGTGCTCCACCGTAGACCGCATCATCACTTACCTACCAGCAGGTATGATCGTCGTCAAACGTCTACCTATTATGAATAAAAAAAAGTAGAGAGTAAAGTCTGTATTCGTGCAATCCATTTATTCAGGCGATCTGAGAAAGCTTTAACGTCTTCTTTGATATCGTTTATCTTATAAAAAAAATGTAAGTTTGTTGGCAAAATCAGTCATTCTTTAAAGGTCACGCTTTCATTCTCTCTCGAACTCGAACAAAATGTAACCTCGTTCTGATCGAACTCAAATCTGCGGATCGAGTATAAGAGGGCGTTGTGCTACTAATTAGGCTCCGTACATTGATTAAGCACTGTTCACATAAAACATTCACCGGTCACGTATGTCGTTAGTGCGTTAACAACCCCAATTTTATATCGTTCCCGTTGTGACCTTTACGAAAACTTACTGGCGTATTAATAAAAAAGTGGTTCGGTTATCAGCCCGTATTTAATTGCGTGCACTTGCTGACTGCCCAGTAAATTCAATTAATAACAAGTTGCCACGACTGAGCATAGCTCAAAAGGACGTATCTACGAAGTAACCCTCAATGATTACGCCCTTTTGTAATTTTGCCGCAACCTTCATCAGAACATGTTATTATTGTGCGTACGGCACCCCAATTCTGTACCCTATAAATAAAGTGCACATTTGGTAACAAAAGGATAAAAAACGAGCATAAAAAGCATCCGCGGTTATCTATTAGTATCTAGTTAGAACGTACAGATGTTACAAATAATAATCCCGCAACGTGTGCCCAAGGCACGAAGGGATCGTTGAAAAAATAATGTTACTGAAAAAATATCTTACCTGTTAACTTTGAGACAGTAGGAATTTGTTCCGTTAAAATAAATGGACGGAAATAGTTATGAGTGTGGATTTACATTTTTAATGTTGACACATTGGCTTTTAGTACCGTTCTGTTGGCACGTTAAGCTAGGTTTTTTCATAAATTCGGTGTTAAGTTTCTTCGTGAGGGGTAGCGACCCTCTGCAGACAGTACTTTGTTCTTCACTAATGTTGTTACACCAAAAATCTTTGTTGTCTGTGATTTTGTGGGCAATGCGAACATGTTAGTAACTATGTACATACTTAGTGCAAATATACTTATCACAAAAAATATTTGTATCTGTGAATAATTCATTCATGTGTACCTAAGCATTAACCTTTTTTTTCATGGAATTAGTGGATTACAGTTTTTTATGTGATACAATTGTAATTACATATTTGTGTAACAATATCAAAGCCATCCGCCTTTGTATTCATATTACGTACAATAAAATATATTGCAATATGCACTAGTTTGGCTCCCATGCAAGTAAAAGGTCCAATTCTCTATAGCCTGCAGAAATACGATCAGCATGTGACTAAACTTGTGTTAATGAATCGCGTAGATACTCGTATGTCACTATTGTTTCATCATTTCTATCGCGTAATTGTCACTTCTATAATCTAAAATTGGTGATAACAAATTAGTTCAGTTTATATATAAAACATTCATATAGGTCATACTGAACAACTTTTATTGAAGAGAAATAAAAGATCGCCAAAAATAATCTGCTGTTATGCAAAAATTACTCGAGTTTGTATCGACCGTGATTCATACAACGTTTTCACACATGCAAAATCATAAGTTTTATGACAAAGCTATACAAAATAACGCAGATTACATTAGAGTTTAGAGGATAGGTGAAAATTAAATACATTTTTCATTAACATTCGCGACACTTGCGAGCAATGGCTCGCTTAGGAAGCAAGGATATAAAAAGCGCAGCATTCAACCACGGGGCTCTCGGCTCTCATCATTCTCGTCTTTAATAAGTAGATACGCAGACTATCACGTTACCACGACAAACAACTCAAGTGAACAAGAATAAACAAATCCAGTAACAAGTTGCTGTTTCCTGTTTGAGGACGCCCATCTGCGACTTACAAATCGCTTAAAAATATCACATTACGCTATCGGATGTTCAAAGTTTTGAGAGTAAGGGGAGGTTTTCGGGTTTAAGGGATATTAAATGACTGCGGCTGAGGCCAATTAATGCTGAGCATTGCTGAGCACAATGGATTAGTATGGGCGTGTTTCGAGTTCCGACCGGAAGGCTCTGTGAATCTTAAATCACAATCGGGTGTAACATGAGACCACAGTCACCTGTGTACCTTAACCGTCGGCAAGAACGTAGTAAGTATACCTCGGCCTGTATAGACTTATACGCCCTTTTAGTGTAATGTTCAGAGCCAATGAATGAGTTTTTTTCGCAAACATTGCGCATTTGGATCTGCATTCTTTATCGTTCAATATTGTGTATTGATGTGAGAATCTCCGTTTTTGTTCCGTAAACGTTCAAACGGAATAGATTTCAGTTTTAGAATAGATGCATTGAAAAGTATTGTTT